>PISX010010414.1:0-70471 GCA_004024625.1 Mellivora capensis | reverse complement strand
TGTTGCTACAAAAGTCGGGTATTCATCCTTTCTGATGGAGGCATAATACTCCATAGTGTATATGGACCACATCTTCCTTATCCATTCATCTGTTGAAGGGCATCTTGGTTCTTTCCACAGTTTGGCGACCGTGGCCATTGCTGCTATAAACATTGGGGTACAGATGGCCCTTCTTTTCACCACATCTGTATCTTTGGGGGTAAATACCCAGTAGCGCAATTGCAGGGTCATAGGGAAGCTCTATTTTTAATTTCTTGAGGAATCTCCACACTGTTCTCCAGAGTGGCTGCACCAACTTGCATTCCCACCAACAGTGTAAGAGGGTTCCCCTTTCTCGACATCCTCTCCAACACACGTTGTTTCCTGAAGAAAGGATCTGATGTCTTCAGTGATTCATATTATGACTCTGACTTGAGCAACAAAGTAAATAATGATATTGTTAGATTATAACCAAGGCTAAAAAACAAACTTCCTGAATCCACACTGATACAAATAAATGACTGAATAAATTAAATAAATAAGGTAGAAGGGATAACTCTTCCAGAATAATTTCAGTAGAAGCAATTATTAATGGATTAGCCACTTAGGGAGAGAAGGAAGGGATCTAGAGAGTCTGAGTAGTAGTTCTAAAGTGAAATCAAATTAGCCAGCAGGTACCTGGTACTAAACTATTTTATATTTTTTGGCTAGAAGATTCCCTTCCCTATAAAAAGTAGTTTGAACATTTAAAAATAACTCACTGTGTTACACTCTACTTAGTTTAATAAAAAAAATTTTCTTTTTCAGAAAATGTGCTCAGGAAACACCATTATACATCTATTCACAGCATTTTTCCCTGTTTATATTTTTTTGTATTAAAAATTACATAATTTTGTACCTTCCCTTTTCACTCGATGTCATAAGCAATCATTTTTCTTTGTCTTTAAAATTTTTCATTAAGTGAATATACAATGTTTGCATTAGATTTCATCTTGTGGATCTACAATTATTTTCTCAACTGGATTAGCACAGCCAGGCATCAGCACTCAGAAGCTGGAGACAGATTGAGTAGTGAGATCCAGCCCATTTTTCTGGGCTATGTTGCTTATCTACCCAGTGCAGCCCTAAGTGCAGTGACGTGGGGCCTACTCATTCGTTCAGCACATACTGAGCTCCCACAGAGTCAAACTCTAGTCTAAGAGCAAGGGATAGATCAATGGAAAATGGCCAAAATTCCTTGTCACCTGGGAGACTATGTTCTGGGAGAGTGACACATACAATAGTAGACTATTGTAATATGATAATATTAAATAATTACTAATATAAAAGAAAACTGAAAGAAGATGATGTGTTCTATTGGGAAAAAAAGAATAAAGATTAAAAAAAATAAAAAAGGAAAAAAAAAGAATAAAGAGGACCAGGAGTACAGGAATGGGGCTGGGACTGCTTGCAATTTAAAAATGAGAAACAAGCAAGCAAATACTTGATGATATGAGGTAATTATTGCAAATTTTTCAGGGAAAAACAGCCCAGTCCTTGACCTATGGCAGATTCAAGTGATATGCATCTCAGAAACCAGAAGGATAATATACCAAATCACATCTTAGCTCTGCCTGTTTCTCTTACTGGGTGTCCTTTCTCCCACTAGTTCTCTCTCTCTCCCTCTCCCTGACAAATAAATAAATAAAATTTTTAAAATAGCAATGACACATAATGTGTCCTTACTTTCCAGAAATGTGTCATATCTTAGTCTTTACAGACTGTTCCCATAAAGGTATTCCTCTAGCCTGAGTCTAGTATCCCTGGCCACTGCCCCTTAAAAAAAAATGCACTTTATTTATTTATATTTAGCAGTTATAGGTTAACAGAAAAACTGAGTGGGAGGTACAGAATTCTCATATTCACCTCATCCCACCACTCCCTGTCTCCCCTATTGTTGATATTTTGCATTCGACTGGTACATTTGTTACAACTGATGACCCAATATTAATGTATTATTATTAACTAAAGTCTGTAGTTTACCTTAGGGCTCACTCATCATTTGGCAAATTCTATGGATTTTGACAAATATCTAGTAACATGTGTCCTTCATTACAGTATCATACAGAATAGTCTCATTGTCTTAAAAATTTCTTGTGCATCGCCTACTTACCTTTCTCTCCCTCCACTGAGCTCCTGTCAACCACTGATTTTTCTTTTTGCTGTTTTCAGAGTTTTGCCTTTTCTAGAAAGTTGTATGGTTGGAATCATACGGTATGCAGTCTTTTCAGATTGGCTTCTTTTACCTAACAAAATGAGGTTTCTCCCATGTCTTTTCATGGCTTGATAGCTCATTTTTTTATGCCACTGAATTTTTAATACACCATGTTTCATTATAGTCATAATATTAGCAAATCCTTCCTGATTAAGTATAAAGCCCTTTCTCAGAATGGTTAGCAAGTATTATGCCCCATCAGTTTAGAAATATCTGCAGTCTGTCATATCTATACATTTTCTTTCCAGTCCAGGCAGCCTCTAGTAAGGCCTAAACCATTTGGCTCAACACACAAATCCCGTTTCTCAGGTATCTAGTCCCTCTTAAGATGGTGAGACCATATTGGCTAAGCCCCGTTAAGTGTTATGGCCACTTTCTCCTTGTATTTTATGCATCTCAGTGAACAGTGCCCCCTAGAGAATGAGACTTTAAAATACTCAGATTCTAGGTACCGTCCTTTCTGAAGATTCTGTGGGTGAATCATCAGTGATTTATGGTGATACAAAAGCAGGAATAAGGTAAACATAACTTGAAAAATAAACCCCAAGAGACGATTCCAACTGCTCATTTCCTAGGCAGTCACCAAGGGATGCCCACTGCTACCTTTTCTTCAGATTCCTCAAATAGTATTATTGGGTCAACTTTATAGTTTGGCCTCAGGTCACTTTTCTATCTCAGAGGAAAAGCAAATGAGCATGGATCATGACCTACCATCATACCTGAGAGAATTAAGAGTATCAGGATTTTCCTTCTGAGGTGCCCTCAGGAACAGAATGACTGTATTCTTTCCCAATGTTATTTGTCCTTCATGTGCTGCCTTTCCATCTTCCACAGTTTCTGCCTATCCATTTTTTTTTTAACCTGTCTTAACGCAGACTTGGCCTCTCTAGGTGAGAGTTTCAGATTCAGCCATACCATTGCCTCACAGGCAAGTAGCAGATATAGCCTTCCTAGAGTGTTCCCATTTGTCTAGTTCCCAGAAAATGTACCATTAGAAAGGTAAAATCATAGGACTGTCGCTACTACAGGCAGTGGGCCAGAATTTCCAATTAGTCCCAGATGAGCCCATAATGTGGAATCAGTCCTTTTGTCACCGTAGGGATATTTATACTTCCCAGGGCACCTGGATGGCTCAGTCAGTTAAGAATCAGCCTTCAGCTTGGGTCATGATCACAGGGTCCTGGGATCGAGTCCCACATAGGGATCCCTGCTTGCAAGGGGGTATGCTTCTCTGTTAGCCTCTGCCCCTCCACACCATAGGTTCTCTCTCTCAAATAAATAAATAAATGAATTTTTTAAAAAAGGAATATTCCTACTTTCAGGATAATTGACATTATGGTGTTGATTGTTTGCATGGTGGCTTTTCCTTCCTCCAGAACATACAGATACACTCCTTGACCTGGTACAAATAGATCCAGTCAAATAAGGAAAATATTCTTGAGGTGAGAAAGTCAGATAGTATGTGTTTGCATCATTCTCCAATGTTTATTCTCATTCCCATATTCTTGAAAAATAATCTTTTTCAGAGGTGTTCCTCCTCCACTGTCTCTCATTTTCAGATAAAGTGTGCATTTACCCATGAGTCAGATCAGCTTTTCCTATGTCTATCACACTCTTCCCATTATTTATTTATTTAATGATTTTAAAAAATTTTTAATAGACATATAATGTATTATTAGCCCCAGGGGTACAGGTCTGTGAATCGCCAGGTTTACACACTTCACAGCACTCACCATAGCAAATACCCTCCCCAATGTCCATAACCACACTACTCCCTCCCTACCCCACTCCCCCCTCGGCCACCCTCAGGTTGTTTTGTGATATTAAGAGTCTCTTATGGTTTCTCTCCCTCCTGATCCCATCTTGTTTCATTTATTCTTTTCCTACCCCCAACCCCCAATGTTGCATCTCCACTTCTTCATATCAGGGATATCATATGATAGTTGTCTTTCTCTGTTTGACTTATTTCACTAAGCATAATACCCTCTGGTTCCATCCATGTCGTCTCAAATGGCAAGGTTTCATTTCTTTTGATGCCTGCATAGTATTCCATTGTATATATATACCACCTCTTCTTTATCCATTCATCTGTTGATGGAAATCTAGGTTCTTACCATAGTTTGGTTATCGTGGACATTGTTGCTATAAACATTCAGGTGCACGTGGCCCTTCGGACCACTACGTCTGTATCTTTAGAGTCAATACCCAGTAGTGCAATTGCTGGGTCATAGGGTAGCTCTATTTTCAACTTTTTGAGGAACCTTCATGCTGTTTTCCAGAGTGGTTGCACCAGCTTGCATTCCCACCAACACTGTAGGAGGGTTCCCCTTTTTCCGCATCCTCACCAGCATCTGTCATTTCCTGACTTGTTAATTTTAGCCATTCTGACTTGTGTGAGGTGGTATCTCATTGAGGTTTTGATTTGCATTTCCCTGATACTGAGTGATGTGGAGCACTTTTTCATGTGTCTGTTGGCCATCTGGATGTCTTCTTTGCAGAAATGTCTGTTCATGTCCTCTGCCCATTTCTTGATTGGGTTATTTGTTCTTTGGGTGTTGAGTTTGCTAAGCTCTGTATAGATTTTGGATAAGAGCCGTTTATCTGATATGTCATTTGCAAATATCTTCTCCCATTCTGTCAGTTGTCTTTTGGTTTTGTTAACTGTTTCCTTTGCTGTGCAAAACCTTTTGATCTTGATGAAGTCCCAATAGTTCATTTTTGCCCTTGCTTCCCTTACCTTTGGTGATGTTCGTAGGAAGAAGTTGCAGTGGCTGAGGTCGAAGAGGTTGCTGCCTGTGTTCTTCTCAAGGATTTTGATGGATTCCTTTCTCACATTGAGGTCCTTCATCCATTTTGAGTCTATTTTCATGTTTGGTGTAAGGAAATGGTCCAATTTCATTTTTCTGCAAGTGGCTGTCCAATTTTCCCAACACCATTTGTTGAAGAGGCTGTCTTTTTTCCATTGGACTTTCTTTCCTGCTTTGTCGAAGATTAGTTGATCATAGAGTTGAGAGTCTACTTCTGGACTCTCTATTCTGTTCCATTGATCTATGTGTCTGTTTTTGTGCCGGTACCATACTGTCTTGATGACAGCTTCATAATAGAGCTTGAAGTCTGGAATTGTGATGCCACCAACTTTGTCTTTCTTTTTCAATATTCCTCTGGCTATTCGAGGTCTTTTCTGGTTCCATACAAATTTTGGGATTATTTGTTCCATTTCTTTCAAAAAAATGGATGGGATTTTGATAGGGATTGCATTAAATGTGTAGATTGCTTTAGGTAGCACAGACATTTTCCCAATATTTGTTCTTCCAATCCATGAGCATGGAACCTTTTTCCATTTCTTTGTGTCTTCCTCAATTTCTTTCATGTGTACTTTATAGTTTTCTGAGTATAGACTCTTTGCCTCTTTGGTTAGGTTTATTCCTAGGTACCTTAAGGTTTTGGGTGCAATTGTAAATGGGATTGACTCCTAAATTTCTCTTTCTTCTGTCTTGTTGTTGGTGTAAAGAAATGCAACTGATTTCTGTGCACTGATGTTATATCCTGACACTTTACTGAATTCCTGTACAAGTTCTAGCAGATTTGGAGTGGAGTCTTTTGGGTTTTCCACATAGAGTATCATATCATCTGCAAAGAGTGATAGTTTGACTTCTTTGCCGATTTGGATGCCTTTAATTTCTTTTTGTTGTCTGATTGCTGAGGCTAGGACTTCTAGTATTATTTTGAATAGCAGTGGTAATAATGGACATCCCTGCTGTGTTCCTGACCTTAGCAGAAAAGCTTTCAGTTTTTCTCCATTGAGAATGACATTCGCGGTGGGTTTTTCATAGATGGCTTTGATAATATTGA
This sequence comes from Mellivora capensis, assembly GCA_004024625.1. Taxonomy (NCBI): domain Eukaryota; kingdom Metazoa; phylum Chordata; class Mammalia; order Carnivora; family Mustelidae; genus Mellivora; species Mellivora capensis. The sequence continues at coordinate 64,386 of PISX010010414.1, read as the reverse complement.
GGTATGTGCCCTCTATGCCTACACTTTGAAGAGTTTTGATCAGGAAGGGATGCTATACTTTGTCAAATGCTTTTTCAGCAGCTATTGAGAGTAAAATATGATTCTTTTTCTTTTTTTATTAATGCATCGTAACCCATTGCAGATCTTGAACCAAACTTGAGCCCAGGAATAAATCCCACTTGATCTTGGTGAATAATCCTTTTAATGTACTGTTGGATCCTATTGGCTAGTACTTTGGGGAGAATTTTTGCATCTGTGTTCATCAAGGATATTGGTCTATAATTCTCTTTTTTGATGGGATCCTTGTCTGGTTTTGGGATCAAGGTGAAGCTGGCCTCATAAAATGAATTTGGAAGTTTTCCTTCCTTTTCTATTTTTTGGAACAGTTTCAGAAGAATAGGAATTAATTCTTTAAATGTTTGGTAGAATTCCCCTGGGAAGCCGTCTGGCCTAGGCTTTTGTTTGTTGGGAGATTTTTGATGACTGTTTCAATCTCCTTACTGGTTATGGGTCTGTTCAGGTTTTCTATTTCTTCCTGGTTCAGTTGTGGTAGTTTATATGTCTCTAGGAATGTATCCATTTCTTCCAGATTGTCAAATTTGTTGGCATAGAGTTGCTCATAATATGTTCTTATAATTGTTTGTATTTCTTTGGTGTTGGTTGTGATCTCTCCTCTTTCATTCATGATTTTATTTATTTATGTCCTTTCTCTTTTCTTTTTGATAAGTCTGGCCAGAGGTTTATCAATCTTATTAATTCTTTCAAAGAACCAGCTCCTAGTTTCCTTGATTTGTTCTATTGTTGTTTTTTTTTTGTTTGTTTTGTTTTTTTGGTTTTATTTTTTTGGTTTTTATTTCATTGATTTCTGCTCTGATCTCTATTATTTCTCTTCCCCTGCTGGGTTTAGGCTTTCTTTGTTGTTCTTTCTCCAGCTCCTTTAGGTGTAGGGTTAGGTTGTATTTTTGAGACCTTTCTTGTTTCTTGGGAAAGCCTTGTATCGCTATATATTTTCCTCTTAGGACTGCCTTTATTGTGTCCCACAGATTTTGAACCATTGTATTTTCATTATCATTTGTTTCCATGATTTTTTTTCAATTGTTCTTTAATTTCATGGTTGACCCATTCATTCTTTAGAATGATGCTGTTTAGTCTCCATGTATTTGGGTACTTTCCAAATATCCTATTGTGACTGAGTTCTAGCTTCAAAGCATTGTGGTCTGAAAATATGCAGGGAATGATCCAAATCTTTTGATACCTGTTGAGACCTGATTTCTGAACCAGGATGTGGTCTATTCTGGAAAATGTTCCATGTGCACTAGAGAAGAATGTGTATTCTGTTGCTTTGGGATGGAATGTTCTGAATATATCTCTGATGTCCATCTGCTCCAGTGTGTCATTTAAAACCTTTATTTCCTTGTTGATCTTTTGCTTGGATGATCTGTCCACTTCAGTGAGGGGAGTGTTAAAGTCTCCTACTATTATTGTATTATTGTCAATGTTTTTCTTTGATTTTGTTATAAACTGGTTTATATAGTTGACTGCTCCCATGTTAGGGGCATACATATTTAAAATTGTTAGATCTTCTTGTTGGACAGACCCTTTGAGTATGATATAGTGTCCTTCCTCATCTCTTATTATAATCTTTGGTTTAAAATCTAATTGATCTAAGGATTGCCACCCCAGCTTTCTTTCTTTCTTTCTTCTGATGTCCATTAGCATGGTAAATCCATAATACCTATTGTTTCCCCAAAGTAATTCTGATCTATTGATTCAGGGATTCAAAAGCTACTCCTTATATTGCTCTGCATTGTCCAATTCTCTTGACTGGCATTTATTGTTCCAGGGTTCAGAGTATGGAGTGTAGGATCTTGGGTCTGAATTAAGAGAAGTGAAGCTTACATTCTAAGAATCTCCATTCTTAATCAGTTGCTTTTTCATTAAAGCAATCCTTATTTAACTTGTTTTAAACAATATATATTTGTAATTTTTAAAAAATATTTTATTTACTTATGTATTTATTTGTTTGTTTATTTGAGAGCGAGCGAGAGTGGGAGAGAGCACAAGAGGGAGGGGAGCAGCACAGGGAGAAGCAGGCTCCCTGCTGAGCACCAAGCCCCATGCAGTGCTCTATCCCAGGATCCCAGGATCATGACCTGAGATGAAGGCTGATGCTTAACCGACTGAGCTACTCAGGCACCCCTATATTTGTAATTTTTAAGAATATCAGAAGATAAGTTAGTGAAATTCATGTGAAATATTCAGGATTCCTTATAATTCAGGATTCATCAAGTCCAAAAAATAGGAGTCATCCCGATTATAGTCTGCTACTTTCTCATTTTATGTTAGGCATACAATATTTGCAGAATCGTTCTTCTATGAATCACTCACATTAAAAATTGTTTAAATGTTTTTTTTTCCAATGTGTTAAAAATGATTAAGAATAGTATCTACTTTGTTTAGCTTCACAGATTTGGATAAGAAGAGGGGAAAAGAATTGTAATATAAGAAGGGAGAAGCTGCCTTGCACTCAGCTTGAGACTCAGTCATACTATTAGCACAGCAAATGATTTTTCACAACTGTCAAAACAAAGCAGAACAAAACAAAAACAAACAAAAAAACTATGGCTTTTCAGCCAAATATTTTATTCTATTTTTTGGTCCACAGGACAAAGAAATGAGTTGATTTTCACATTGTATTGTCATCATTCTTATATTTCCTATTTATTTATTCACCTTGCTTATTTCATTTTGTTCTGTTTTCCCACTTCTCATTCCCTTTTTCATTACAGGCAGTCTTTCTAATGTGCTTTTTATGTAAATATTTAATGCTATATTTTTGTTTACTTTTTAAATACATGTTCTCTAAAGACATATATACTTGTTCTGTGTACATGTGTATTCAATTTATGCAAACTGGCATGATAGCCTTTGGGAGGGTTTTATGTTTTTAATAAAGCTTTTTTCTTTTCTTTTTTTTGTTTAGGGGATTTTATTCTTTCTTTCTGTAAGAGTTTTTTTATTTATACATTTGGGGGAGAGAGAGAGCGCATGGAAGCGAGAGCACAGGCCTGGGGGAGGCGTAGTGTAAGAGGGAGAGGCAGACTCAGTGCTGAGCAGGGAGCCCAACAGGGGCTCCATCAGGACCCCAGGATCATGACCTGAACTGAAGGCAGACATTTAACTGACTGAGCCACTCAGGAGTCCTTTAAGCTTTTTCTCTAACACTTTACTTTTTAAAAGATTTATCAATATACCAATATCTGGAGGTGATCACATTTAATCCACAGTGTGTCTCTGCTGCTTTGTTTTTGAGAGCATGTCCCCACACCACTAACATAGGTCTCCTCACTGACAGCTTTGTACTTGAGGAAACTCCTAGCCTGTCGCATTTCTGTTGGAGAATTTCCCTGAAGTATTTATCATGATTGGGATTTCCAGGTCATGGGATAGACATATTTCTTACTTGCTTGAGTCCTGTCTGATTGCACTATCTTCATTTCCAGGGCACTTCAGTAAGTACATGGAGATACTTGGAGAAGCTGACAAAACACTATGTACTCCCAGTATACCATAAATTGAACTTGATTTATAAATAAATTTACTTTAGGTGTTTGCCTGAATAGGCTATAGAGATTCCTGACCCTCCAAAAGTCATACATACAGTAGAACTCTCCAGACAAAATGAAATTATGTTGTGTTTTAGTGAAAGTAAAAATTCTCTGGAATTTTGTAAAGCACAAATTACACATATTATTTTCTCAATAAAAAAGTATCTTGTCTCCTCATATACAGTTCATTTACCAGGTCCAATTTGCATATCCAGTCATAAAGAATGTCTTTGCATTATACACTCATTGATTAAAAAAAAAATTTATGAAATGCCTACCACACAATCTCTACTGTTGTAGGTGCTGGGAATTCAATGGTGAAAAAAATTAAATGCCACTAGGTTTTTTTAATAGTTATAAATTAATATTTATACATAAATATGGACAGAGACAAGATATGCATAAAGAGATAGATACCTACAATGACTTTTATTGAATCCCTAAACTATAAGATCAAGTAAGTTACATAACAATGAATTAGCCGTGAATAAATTTGAATGTATTATGAAGAGAAGAGCAAAAGCTTTTGTCCTACATGAACATTAGCATTCTTCTATGTGATTTCTCTTCCCCAGATGATCCTGAGGTGGAAGAGTCCCCGGCGTGATGTCAGGTATCTTCAGCAAGAACAAAATGCATATCCAGTAGAAATTGGTGAATATATATTCAATAATTTCTATAATTGTAATCATACTGGCCCCACAAAATAGGCCCAGTTGACCGCCAACATCTGCTGTAATAAAGCCAATAACAAAATTGAATAAATCATGTTTTTTTATAAAAAGCAAATTAAACATTACTGGAATTTAAAATATTTGAAACAAATAAGTTAATCATAGCTGATATTATATGAAAATGAGTTAATTATATCATTTTAAGTCATCTCAAAAAGGAGAGAGTTGTAAAGAAAGAACAAACTGATGCCTTGAGTGAGAGAAAGGAGAAAGAGAGAGAGAGAGAAAGCAATTATAAAGACTGTTTCCAAGAGTGTGACTCAAAGATTTAGGAAGATATTAAATCTAGGGAAAGTAATAAAACATCATAGACAATTAGAAATTCATTTCCCTGTGTTGAATGAAGGACAGAAATGTAATATTTAGATGGCTATATTGAATGATGATGTTTCCCAGAAACAAATTTCAAAGCAATTTGGAAAACCATCTTTTTAAGCATTTGTAATATTTTATCCAATAAAAGCACATTACATGATAGTGCCCTGTGTGTAAGAAAGTTTTAAAACCTGTATTTGTCTTTGTTGTTTGTGATTCTTTTGTGGTAAAATGTGCCATAAAATTTACCATTTTAATAGATTTTAAGCTGTGGTTCTGTGGCATTAAGTACATTCACACTGTGTGCAACCACCACCCCCACACATCATCAGAACTTCCCCAACTGAAATCCCATACCCGTTAAAAAAATCACCCAATCCCCCATGCTCCTACCCCTGGCAACCACCATCCCACTTTTTTGTCTCTATGAATTTGACTACTAAAGCATTGACTTCTTAAATAGAGTACATTATTAATCTTTTTCTCGGTGCACCAGGCCATTCTTAGGATCCTGCTATTTTTGTAAAGAGGGGTAATGCGGTATAGGTTGCCCTAGAGCTTTGACGAATCTGTACATTTCCTCCCTATTCCGGGGCTCAGCTGCCGGTGTGTGACTGCTGTTATTTTGCCTGAATCTGATACTCCTTACTGTCTCCCTCATGACTTCCTCTAAATACTCAATGAAATCTAGGAAATCAGCAATTCGATTTGTTAAGGATGTAAACAGACAAGGTTTGTAAATGGAAGTTTGAATTTTGATTGCTCTGTCTCTTCTTTTCAGTCCAGTCTGGGTGGAGTTCTGCGTGGAGGTCTGAGATACCTGATAGGCCACTCAGAGGGAGGATTGCTGAAACACTCTACAAATGACTCGACTCTACAGTAGTCATTTGCTGGGGCCGGGGTGGTGTCTGAAGGGAAAGTAAGAAGCTGTGTGTAAATAGGAATGTCAGCCTTTTCTTTGTGAAAGCTGGTGTGAGGTTTGTTGCAGGAGTGTCTAGAAAGTGGGAAAGTGCCAGATTTAAATGATAGAAGAAAGACAGCCACTATCTCTTCTCCTCTATTAATAAGCTAAAACTTTAAGTACAAAAGAAAAAAAAAAAGACCCTGATAGAAAATGTCTTAAAAACTGAGGAACAACTAAAGAACACTTACCAAGTAATTCCGACACACTCACTGCTTTTTGCTGCTGAGTTATCTTATAGTTTAAGTCACTATAGTTTATTTCAATGTTCACAAGATTCCCCCTGAGGATAAAAGTAAGGTTAATCTAGCTCAGGATAGTCAGCACTACTTTTAATTCCTCTTTGATGAAAGTAATATTCATTTTTAATTCAGATGTCATTTAATGTGGAATGAAACAGAGCACTGTGATCACAACGGCTTCATTTGGAAGGTACTCTTATACCTCGGTTGGTATTTAGGAAGAAGAATTTTCCCCCAGATCCAATACTTCTTCTATGCCTTATTCTTAAGAAAATTGGAAAAAGACATTACATGTAAATATCTATTGAGTAGATTGGCGTATTTACGAACATGTAATGGGTATCTAATTTGAATTAAATCTCTGTCCTGGTGTAATCTTGGAGAAACCACATGGTTTCCCTGAGTCTTGGTTTCTTCATCTGTAGTAAGAATTTCAGAGTCAGGATTTTAGAGTTGTATGAGGAGAAATTAAATAATATGTGTAAAGAATGGCACAGAATGTGGTATATACTGGGTGTTCAATAAATGCAGTCATTTACTTTATATCATTGATATATTAAGGCAGAGACTCTGCTTTCTTAGTGCCTTCTAGAAATCTTTTTATGAGGCTAGAGTGAATAAAAACTTTTTAAAAATAACTCTTCATATAGTCTTGAATGCACTCTCATGCTCTGTCTCCAGCTCAGACTTTACTTTGAACTGCAGTAAAAATCCAACTGTCTCATGGTATTTTTTATTTGAATCTACAATAGTTATTTCAAATGGAACATATTCCAATCCAAGCTCTTGCCATTTCATCATTTATAATGTAATGACACTGTGAGCAAAATCCATGCATAAATATTTGTCTTACCTTCAAAATACATACAGAATCCAACCACCTCTCACCCATTCATTGCCTAAGCTCTCATCATCTCACCTGAATTTTCCCAATAGCTTTCTGATTGATCTTTCCACTTTCAGTTTTAATGTAAAAACTTCCCAGATACTCCCTAGTATACTCTAAGTAAAACTCCAAGACCCTATCTCTGCCACCTACCTTCTCTCTTTGAACTTTCTCAACTCATGCCCTACCATCCTTAGCCATTGCTTATACTGCTTCCTGCCACACTAGTCTCCATTCTGTTCTATCCATACCTGAGGCATGCTACTGACTTAGAATCTCCCTCTACATTTGATTTCCCTCCTTCTGGAATGTTCTTCCACCATTTATTATTGAGGCTAGTTCTTATATCTCCTTGAGATCAGCAGTTTTCAAAGTGTAATCACAGATGCTTAGGGGTCCCCAAGTATCTTTTTGGGGGGTTCATAAAGTCAAAATTATTTTCATAATATATGGACATATTATTTGACATTTTCACTGTGATTGTTATTTCAGGAAAGCTACAGTAGCCACATTTACATGGAATATCATTTGTACTTGAATGGATGACTGGCAAACTACGGTTATCCAGACTATGATATTTGGTAGACATTGTCACAAAAATGAAGGAAATGCCTTGTCTCTTCAAGAGAAATAACTGATAAGATTTGCAGTTAATAATAAATTTCAAGCTTAGCTTTTATGCTATTGTTATAATTTTGGAAAATTTATGTCTGTTACAATGAGCTTGACAACTCCCCAACTTTTAAAGACTTTTCTGGTAAATAATGATATTAAAATAAAATGTACATTATATAATTAATGGATCAATATTGGAAGATCTGTACAACTCAGAGAATTTTTCTAATAACAAATAGTGTTCAAAATCATTTATGGATGAAAGATCCATTAAAAGTACAAGATCAGTAGATATGAATATATTTAATAAATATGAATATATATTTTAAATATGAAAACTTCATTGGCATGTTTTGATATTTCACTACTTTCAAATGGCAGCCTTCAAATGACACCCTTGCCTCTTTTTGTCCTATAAGAGATAAACTGATAAGAAAGTCCATGTACTTTTTCTTTTAACACCTGGGAAAGCTCAAACGCTTGAGATAGCTCATCCAAGTCCTACTTCATGACCACAGTGAAAAGCAAAGTCAGGTTCTTCTAAGCTAAGAGAGGCTCTGCTTGGGAGATCCCAGAGACTTCCAGAAATTCTCATTACATGACCACTGAAATTTTTTTCATACCCCCTTGATGCATCTGTGGCATCATAGGTCCCAACACCCAAATCAAATTTTGAAGGGAGAGACAATCCCACTCCCCATGGGGCAACCATAAGGTACAACTTACAATTAACATTTAAGAAAGTACACGTGTTGCATTTTGACAAGTTATCAAAGAGAAGTGTCACATATCTACAAAGGCTATTAAAATATGTCTCTATTTCCCAGTCATATATCTGTTTGACCCTAGATCTTTACACTCTTCAAGCAAAATAACATAAATCAACAGATCAAGTGCAAAAGTGAGAATCCAGCTGTCGTCTATTAAGCCAGACACTGAAGAAATTTACAATATTCCAAGATAATACCATTCCTCTTCTTGAATATTTTTTTGTTTCCAGAAACAGTTTGTAAAAAGCTTTTATCGATGTTGCCACATAGTACATTTATTATTGTGATTGTAAATGAATTAATATATAACATTTTCATGATTTAAATTTCCAGTGTGACAAATATTGACACAACTCACACAAAGAAAAGCTCATTGTACTCTTCAGTAACTTTTAAGAATGCAAAGGGACCTTGAGATCAGAAAGTTTGAGGACCACCACTTTAGGTCTTTACTCAATTGTCAGCTTCCCAGGTAGGTCTTACCTGGTCACAATCCTCAACACTGAGAACAACCCTCCCTGGCTTTGGCTTCCTCAGGCCCTTTTTCTGCTTCCTTTCTCTCCACAGCACTTAAGACACCCCGACATGATTATATACACATAGAGTTCTCTTCACCCCAGTGAAAATAAGTGCAACAAATCAAAGTTTTTGTCTTTTGTTCACTGAGGAATCCTTAATGTCTAGAACACCTAATCCCGACAAGTAATAGGTGCTCATAACATATTTGTAAAATGAACAAATAACGGAACAAACTGAAGATGAAACCAATGAACAAAGGACTAAATACTAACCTGTCTGTTTTATAAGCTGAGGTGGAAATCAACCACCTGATGATTTTCAGAGAGCAACAATAATTGTCATGAAAAATGATTTCTATTCACAGTGTTTCCTAGAATTATGTCGTGTCCTACAATATATCTTAGAAACATGGCTGTAAATCACTCTTCTAATTATTCAGAGTTTTAGAAATCAATATTCCCAAATACACTTAATTCAAAATACACCATTAATATGTTTACTTAATTTCCATTGGTTTAACCCAGGGTAACAAGAGAATGTGCTAGGTTTAAGTAGATAATCAGGGGGTACTGTCATATTTACAAATAATAAAACAGTTGTCAAACTGAAGGAAATAATAAAGTTGTCTTGGAAGACCAATAATTTTAGTAATATTGCAATCTTTTTGTCCCCCATCATGCTCCTAATTTGCAGATACATTGATAATACTGTTTAATTTCCAAAGCACAAACCTCATAAACATTTCTAATCATTAACCACCTGTATTTTTGAGAGACGATAAATTTATACCTTACAAAAATAGTGTGATATTTACTCAATTTCTCTCAGGCAAGTGACTTGCCCAGTAACTGAGTCTCATTGAATCTATGCCATGTGAGGCTGTTGCTGACTCCCCATTATAAAGATGATAGGAAGCTTAGCTCGACTAAGGCAGTAGTATGGACTGAATATAAGGATAAACTTTGGCTGATTCTTGGCCAGTTTCATTAGTAAAACAAATGAACTTTTTAAATTGTTCCATTTGAATTTAACATATTTTCAAGCAAAAGTCATATGAAATTATTTGTTTTATGCAAAATGCATTCATTCCCCTTAATATAACATTCATACTCAAGTAACTGGAAGTATTTATATAGTGTTTTGTAAATGCAATAAACACTCCATTATTCCTTGATCTCCTTACCATTATTAAAATCCAGATATTTTATAACTGCATCTCTCCTGACACAAACAGATATTCTCGGACTTAAATCCTGAGCAATTTCAATCCATCATGAGGCATATTAAGTAATGCTGTAACTCAGGAGACCTCCAACTGCCAAAAGGCACACAGACTGCACATCTCAGTCATACTTAAGTCTAACAGAAATAATACCATAAGTAAATCACATTCCCATATTAAAATGGGATAAAAGAGACATCTGTTCTGGACACAAGAACATTAACAAAGAGATAATCTCAAATTTTCATGCCCTTCATCTTTGTAACTGCTAAGTATTTGAAATCATGCCTATCAACCCTGTCTTGATGAAAGTACTTTTTCTTGCTGACTTGTAAAGATCACTTCATTGTCTGGGCATTTCCATGCGGAGAGTATTTTATTTATTTTGTGAAAAGGAACACCAGGCTAAAAGTGGAATCAAAATGTGCTTTCAACATTAGTTACCTGGCTTTTAATGAGTTAATACATACTCATTAAACTAAAGTACAAACTCCCATCGACTGCTGTTTCAGGCACTTTGCTTAAAAATATTCACATACAAAACAGATAATCATGTCAAGAAATGGGCAGAAGACATGAACAGACACTTCTCCAATGAAGACATATAAATGGCTAACAGACACATGAAAAAATTTTCATCATCACTAGCCATCAGGGAGATTCAAATTAAAACCACATTGAGATACCACCTTACACCAGTTAGAATGGCCAAAATTAGCAAGTCAGGAAACAACGTGTGTTGGAGAGGATGTGGAGAAAGGGGAACCCTCTTACAGTGTTGGTGGGAATGCAAGTTGGTGCAGCCACTTTGGAGAATAGTGTGGAGATTCCTCAAGAAATTAAACATAGGGTTTCCCTATGACCCTGCAATTGCACTACTGGCTATTTACCCCAAAGATACAGATGTAGTGAAAAGAAGGGCAAGGGCCATCTGTACCCCAATGTTTATAGCAGCAATGGTCACGGTCGCCAAACTGTAGAAAGAACCAAGATGCCCTTCCATGGACGAATGGATAAAGAAGATGTGGTCCATATACACTATGGAGTATTATGCCTCCATCAGAAAGGATGAATACTCAACTTTTGTAGCAACTTGGATGGGACTGGAAGAGATTATGCTGAGTGAAATAAGTCAAGCAGAGAGAGTCAGTTATCATATGGTTTCACTTATTTGTGGAGCATAACAAATAACATGGAGGACATGGGGAGATGGAGAGGAGAAGGGAGTTGAGGAAAATTGGAAGGGGAGGTGAACCTTGAGAGACTATGGACTCTGAAAAACAACCTGAGGGTTTTGAAGGGGTGGGGGGTGGGAGGTTAGGGGAGCCTGGTGGTGGGTATTATGGAGGGCATGTATTGCATGGAGCACTGGGTGTGGTGCAAAAACAATGAATACTGTTATGCTGAAAAGAAATAAAAATAAATTAAAAAAAATATTAACAAAAAACTAAGAGAAACATTAAGGTTGCTCCCTTGTTTTAGAACAAAGAGTTCTCCATGAAGTTTGATTTGTAATTTTGAAGCGGCAGTATGGTGTAGCAGAAAGAGACCTAAGTTAATCTTTGGTTAATCAAACTTGGAAGGATATATCTTTGTGGAAAAATACAGGGAGACTGGAATCCTAGGTCTTGAGCCCAAGTTCTCTCTGTGCCTCTGACTACCTTCCTAGGACAGTTACTTGAGATGGTGTGTGTGTGAGTTTCCTTGCCTGTAAAATGAGAATAAGAATTTGTGCTCCATCAACCTTACAGTTATTAAAACATTCAAACTATGTGATACTCAGGTGAGGAATTTTCCTATTTTTTTTAAAGATTTTATTTATTTATTTATTTGACAGAGAGAGAGAGACAGAGAGCACAAGCAGGCAGAGAGGCAGAGAGAGAAGCAGGCTCCTGAGCAAGGAGCCCGATGCAGGGCTCCATCCCAAGACCCTGAGATCATGACCTGAGCTGCAGGCAGCAGCTTTAACCCACTGAGCCACCCAGGCACCCCAGGAATTTTCCTATTTTTAAAGCATCAGCTGATACTTGTCAGCCGTGTTATTTTCCTCAGTCAGTCCACAAAAGTGAGATCATGAGCAAATTCCTCAAGCAGACCTCATTTTACCTTTCACACAGTTGAAGTGAAGGACTGAAAGACATCACCTTATCCACTTTTAAAATTCTAGATTTTCATGGTTAATTTTGTGACGTAAGCCACTGCCTCCTTTGATTGTTCAGAATTTTATTTCCTTGGCCTTTAGAAGTTTTGAGTAAATAAAATGTTCCTGTTTGTTACAAATAATTTATAAGACCATAAAGATTACCTGATATATTCCTGACTTTGATTTAATTTCTTCGAAAGGTATTTCAAAGCTTTTTGACTTGGGAAAGTAGAATAAGAAATAGTAGCAGGATATTCTGTTTCTTCACAAGGAACAGGACAGCTAGAATTATGTGTTCCCATTGTGCATAATCCCTTATCTTCAATGAGGTCTGGAATGAAAATCAGGGTATCAGAGAAGAGGACTACTCCATAGTTGGGAGGACAGAGCTATTACAAATTTTATCATTTTACTTTCAATGTTAAAAAAGTGGCTAACAAGTTCTATCATTACTTTCTTGGCAAACGGTGTTTATATTTTATTTATATTTTGGTGTAAATATAGCAAAGGAGACGGAAAACGAAACATAGGTGTTGTTATCTTTTAAATGCATTGAGCCATTGGATTCTGATCTTTGTTAGAAATCAGAAATTCTTTCCCGAAAAGGCTCTGGGCTTATTTCCATAAAATAGTATCCATTTGGACAGGAAAAAGTTGGAAAGTTGTTTATGTGACATTGTGTCACTCTGAGAAGAAATTTCAAACACAATCCTGAAAGCCAATGACGCAGGTTTAAAGTAAACTTACCCTTGGGTTTATCCCAAGTTCTAACTGAAATATGTGGCTGGGTGTTGAGATTCTCTCGTACCTGTGGACCCAGTGACTTCTAAATCAGCCAGAGGTTCTCTGTCCTCTGTCTTCTCTAGACTTCTGTAGAACAATCAGACTATCTATGCAAATGTATACTGAAAAAATCCCCTACAGGAGGTGATACTTGTCTCCAGGGTTCCTCTGAACCACATCCCAGTGTCTAGTCCACTGCCCCCCACTCTCGGTAGATATTACGATTCTTGTTTTCCCTGTGGCTTTGTTACTGAAACTCTTTGTTCTTGTGAACCCTTTGTTCACCAAGACCCCCTGATTAATGATAAACTTTGGACTTTTTTTTCCCAGAATCTAACCTTGATACTCCTTCAGGGCATGACCTTCGCACACACCCTCTAGTTGTTTATACTGGTTAAAACCACCATTCTTTCCCTCTACTCACACAGACACGTCCACTCACACACACACAATCTCACAAAAACACACTTGTCTGTGTATCCCCTTATCCTACAACACTCTCTGAAGAACTACATGCATGGTTTGTTTCCCCAAACTCTCTATCCAGCCCCCATCAGGAATAGGAAATTATAAGAAATTTGACAATGTACCTCTTAACTCCACTGGTCACTAATCTGACTTCTGCATAGTCAGTTTCAAAGCTATTAAAAAAATATATGCGATCCCTTCTACCCATATCCATTCCATGAGATACTTTACAACAATGGAAAAGAAACTGTGAATTTCTTTTCTTTTCTTTTATTCTTTTTACATTTTTTTTAATTTTTAATTTTTTTTAGAAACTGTGAATTTCTATTCCTGGTTTACTGGAGGTATTTCCACAATGGGATAGAATAGCAAGTTTCATAGGAGAGTATATAATATTCATTTTAATTTAAAAAACCCAGTGATTTAACATCATAAATATGAAGCTACATATGTGGAAAAAAATAAAGGTAGACTATACTAGAGTGTTAATATTGTTAGGGGTTAAGATAAACAATATGAAAGAAAAAAAATGTTGCTTAAGAAGAAACTGTCCCCTTGGGGCGCCTGGGTGGCTCAGTGGGTTAAGCCTCTGCCTTCGGCTCAGGTCATGGTCTCAGGATCCTGGGATCGGGTCCCGCATCAGGCTCTCTGCTAGGCGGGGAGCCTGCTTCCTCCTCTCTCTCTCTCTGCCTGCCTCCCTGCCTACTGGTGATCTCTCTCTGTCAAATAAATAAATAAAATCTTTAAAAAAAAAAAAGAAGAAACTGTCCCCAGTAATGGTGGCATGAATGATTTTGATTTCATTTGCATAAAATTTTATGTATGCCTATATATATAACATATGTATTTATATATGATATGTGTATAATTAAGTGGATAAATGAAAGAATGGTCACATAAATAACAACAGTAATTCTCAGAGTGATGCAACTTCTACTGATTTCCACAAGATTCTTCTCTGTTCTGCATGTTTGAACTAGTCACAATATGCACGCTTTATGTAATAAGAAAAATACAACAAAGCTATTTTGATTATACAAAAGTATCAAATTAAAAAACATAAAAGTTAGAAATAAAAATCAGAACTCTCTTGCTGTTGTTTTGTCACTGAAAATATTTAATTTAGATTTCTCTTGAAATCAGAGGGTTTTGTTTTCTTTGTTTTGTTTTACTGTGTCTATAAAAGCTAATTAATTTTAAGAACACTGAAAAACTCCCTCTTTACAATCTCTATTCTGTTTCATTTCTGGACTAGCCATAATATAATTTAATGGCTTGTATAGGGCACCTGAGTAGCTCAGTTGTTAAGCGTCTGCCTTTGGTTCAGGTCATGATCTCAGGATCCTGGGATTGGGCCCCATATTGGGGTCCCTGATCAGTGGAGGGCCTGTTTCTCCCTCTTCCTCTGCCACTCGCCTGCTCTCTCTCTGTCAAATAAATAAATAAATAAAATCTTAAAAAAATAAAATAATGTCTTGTATAACTCTGAGCATCTTCCATATAAGTCCTGAGAATAAAGAAGTAAAGTAAACCACTTACCAAGTGTAGGAGAAACACAGTTGTAAAACTTTTGTAGGTCACATTCTATCCCATTTCCTTAAAAATAATAAATGTAAACATAGAGACTTTATATTTTATGAAATAAGTAGTATAATGACAAAAATACCTTCCATCCATCCATCCATCTATCCATCCGTCCATCCATCCATCTGTCCATTCTTTTGCAAAACAGAACAAGACAAAACAAATCTATGCAAATATGCTAATATCTAAAGAAAATATACATTGGGAGGAAAAATAACAATGTTTTTATTTCCATGTTTCTTTTTTTCTCTGCCTATATAATAATTTTAAAAATATAGCTTTGAAATTTATAATTTTTCTCACATTTGTCATCTCATCTGTTCAAGTAGCTGCAGTGGAGTAGGGTTTGGTTCACTTTCTGTCCTTCTCCCTCTGTCCATTGATTGATTGATTTTTATTTCTTATGGTATTGGTTGAAGGATGCACATCATACCTTGTACTTTCTTTTTCTTGTTTTATTTCTACTTAAATTCCAGTTAGTTTCCATACAGTGTAATATTAACATCAGGTGCACAATTTAGTGATTCTAACACTTAACATCCATTGATTTAAATATATATACACAAACTTGCACACCTGGTGGGCTGCCTTTCTAGCGGTCAAATGGGGAACTAAGTACCAATATTATTAATCACTGGCTGTGGACCTTGAGAGAAATTGTAAAATCAATGTAAAGCAGAGCTGAGTTTGATCCTAGGCAGATTCTAAAGCTTTAGTTGTTGCACCTTAACACAGATACTTGTCTACTGCTATAACCCTTGTGGTCCCTAGGGTTAGTCACAGTGTTTACTCAATGCTCTTGCAAATAACCAAGAGGGATTGTCTATTTACAAGTTGTAGATAAACTTGGCTTACTATGAGGACATTTCTTAATAAGAGAAATGAAAGAAGCTAAAAGAAAAAAAATCTACTTCCAGCATTAAATTTATTTAAAAAACTTCTCTTTTCCAAAGTATGCTTTGTTTCTTCCAATGATACTTGTCCCGTTACAAAGAACAATGACATTTTGGAAACAATCCATATCCAAAAAGTGGATTTTTGGGATTGCCTTTGCAAATTGTTAGTAGAGGTACTTTAGTTACTTCAATTAATGTCTATAGATCTCAATTTCATCATCTATAAGTAGATTCAGAGGGATATGCGAGGATCAAACTAAGTAAGATATCATTTTGAAGGCCCTTGGTATATGCTAAAGTTCATAAAAATGCCATGCTTTGTATTTTATAGATCATCTTGTCTAGTTTCTGGTCCATATTTGTTATCCAGTTCTATTTGCAAGGAGTAATACATTTTTTAAATTTTAAACATTATAATCCATCCACCAATTCAGATGTTTCCCCCCCAGAAACTGTGGAAAGATAATTGGCCATGACAAATCAGATCCAGCATGAGTGTTTTACAGAACGACAGTTTCCAATAACCAGAATTCTAGAAAAAAGGAAGTGATGATTCTCCAAATTCTAAGAAGCAATTTGTCAACTAGGCATGGCGTTAGTCTTTCTGTGTGTGAGAGATAGAGATAGTGTGTATACGTGTGTGCACGCACCTGTGTGTATGAGATGGGCCACAGCAGCCAATTCAAAGAGCAAAATTGATATTGCCTTTAACCCACTCTATCTTTCTTTATATATTTGCTGGCCAGGGGGTATGAGGCAAATCTGAATAAAAATAACCAAGGCTTATATAGAATGTATTCTGTGTCAGGCGTGTTTCAAACAATTGTCATCTGTATGACAATTCCCTAAGGTAGGACACTGTTAGGATTATCCCCATTTTATAAGAATCACAGAGAGGTTTAGTCTAAGGTCATGGAGAGGAGAACTTGAGTAGCTGAGATGAGCAGCCTGGTTCAGAGTCCAGCTCTGACCCACCCACTCTGCTCTATAGCCTTCTTCAGTGTTTGCTGCTGATGTCCCTGGCTCTGGAAATGTTCCAAATTGTTTGCAAAGGGAGCCTGGAGTTTGTTTGTTTGTCTGTTTTCTGATGATAGAGAAAATAATTTCCCAATAATGGCATATACAGGGTTGATTAATATTTTTATAGATGATCTAATTTTTCTTTCAAATTGAGAAAATGGGGACAATCAATTTTAGATACTTAAGAGCACCCAATTTTACATCCTGAAAATAAGAATTGGAGACTAACTTGATTTTCTTTTCTTTTCCAGAAATCTCTGTCCTATTTCCATGATTTAAGATCTGTTGGTGGAGGTTATATGTGTCAACTAGATGACTTTCTGACATAGAATTCATAAGAATGGAAAACGATTTTATGGTATGTTATTTTTCCATGATTCAAGTTAAGTTTGCATAAGAGGAAATTTGTCATTCTTTATTTACCAGGAAGCAGAAAAGGTAAACATCCACATTGTTCTTGTATGTGTTGAGCTTTACATTCCTTCAAGCAACCAGAAGTGCTATAGCTACTAAAATTCTGTAGCTTGATGTTAGGATTGCATTCTCCCCAGGGGTATTCTTGATGAACTGTCTTAAGAGAAAATAAACACGTGGCTCAGGAGGTATACCTGAGACAATCCACACATTTCCATTCCAACAAGAGAAGCTAACAAATATTTTTTTACTTTTCTCTTGGAGCTCTTTGATTCTTTTTTTTTTTTAATTGACTACATTTGCCTACGTTGCTTACTCTTTTAGCCTGAAAATCCCCAAAGGTAAATATAACAATGGTCCTTTAACACATATCCCAAATACTCTGTACCTAAACTGAATCAAGAAAATTAGACAGACTGACTGCTCCAAATATTAAATCACATAAGAAAAAGTCGTATCATTTATGGAAATAACATGTTAGCATATTCATAGGTCCACCCACAAAACACCAACCAAAATGACAGGCAAAAAATCTTTTATTGAACACTTACTATGTACCAGGCAATATGGTAAGTGGTTTTAAAAAAAAATTAAGATTTTATTTATCCGATTGAGAGAAAGAGAGCACAGGAAAAGGGGAAGAAGGAGGGGGGAGAGAGAACCTCAAGCAGATTTCCCCCTGAGCGCAGAACCCAACATGGGGGTCCATCTCAAGACCTTGAGATCATGAGCTGAAATCAAGAGCTAGATGCATAGCCTACAGAGCCACCTAGGCCTCCTGGTAAGTGCTTTCTTGACATTGTTTCACTTAAATGTTGTAGTTGCTATAATAATTATGAAAAAGATGTCTTTTTCTCAGAGAGAGGAGATAGAATTTCAGGACAGTAATTAAGGAAATTGTAGAGCAAGCGGCTGGCAAGTGGAAATCCGCCAGACATGCCTGACTCCAAGATTCCTTGTTCTTCCCACTAATTTTTCTCCTTCCCAGAACATCCCGTTGAGATAAAGCACAGTTCAACAACTTGGGGTTCTCTTCATATTTACTGATCCTTTCCATTTCTAATGAAATTTGAAGTTACCAGTTACCATTTCTAATGAAATTTGAAGTTACAAGTTACCAAAGTCACATTGAATTTACCAGATTTCCCAGCTTTTATTTATATTGTACATGTGAATTCACTGATATTACTACACAGGTACCTCCTAGTAATGGGAAAGAATCTGAAATGAAATGAAATGTAAAACTTCAGAGGTCTTCTAACGGCATGGCAGAAAGAGGTTTCTAGTGGAAGTATTATTTAGGTGTATATCCATTTACTACCCTACTTGACTCCCTCAGATTCTACACCTTGTACATGCTATTTACCTTGACTTGGCGGATTGTTACTCGGGCATGCATTCCTACAGGTGACGACAAGCCTAAGCCATCAATCTGTGGCACCTTCTTTGGTGAATGGATAACAAAGATGATTCCAGCATCAACAAAACCGAGGGCTGGGTCATCAGTGAATTCCTCCTGAAAGAAATGACCCCAAATTTTCTCCAGTGACAAACTGATATCAATTCTACACAAGTTCAAGATTTCATTTTATTATCTCATGATAGCATTTGACTTACTTAAAATAAAATATTTCCTAACAATATCCAATTTCTTTTTATATGCAAACTGAAAAATAACCCCCTAAGATGTACTTTTCATGGTTGAATCACATGTCAAGGAGTCAACAGTTTCCATAGATTACCTTCGTCTTAGATGAATACCATAGAATATATCATGACTGCTAATTGTCTGATTTCCTAGGGGTCCTCTCTTCCCCTTGTGGTCTTTTAGTTGCTTCTTTCTTGCCTGCTCTCTTCACTTTGTTTGTTTTAGAAAATCATTTGGCTCCTTTCTTCTCCTTGCTGTTAAAATCTCTGGCCTTATTTAAAATTGAAATTCATTTCCCCCTAAGAGTGAAGACTTACATTATGTTTTTAACACCAGTGCTCGTCAATAAATCCGAGGCCAGATGAAAAAAATGAACCCTAAACTTGTGGTATCTTGTTATTAAAGATCTTCCTTGACTTACAATGAGGTTACATACTGATAAGCCCACTGTAAAGAAGAAATATCATAAATCAAAAATGCAATTAAGACACCTAACTTACAGAATATCATAGCTTAGCCTAATCTATCTTAAGCATGTTTAGAGCACTCACTTTAGCCCAGAGCTGGGGAAAATCATCTAACACAAAACCCATTTTTTAGTAGAATGTTGAATATCTTGTGTAATTTATTGCATATGGAACCAAAAGCGAGAACCAGAATGGTTGTATGGGTGTAGTGTGATTGTAAGTGTATCAGTTACTTATGCTGGTGATAGCGTGGCTGGCTGAGAGCTGCCTCGGCCCAACATCATAAGAGATTGTCACATATCACTAGACAAAGAAAAGATCCAAATTCAAAATTTGAAGTATGACTTCGGCTGCATGCATATCCCTTTTGCACCATTTGTAAGGTTGAAAAATTATAAGTGGAGACATTGTTAAGTCAGGGACTGTCTGTAGATATAATTTCAGATTATAAGGTGAAAGAAAGGGCTTGGGAATATGATGACTTTTTTCTGTGAATGGATCAACTGCATATGTAATTACACTTAATAAACATGCTTAATATTTTATTTGTAGATCAGGACCCTGTTTCTCCTCAGTCTGTTATGACTCTCTAAGAAATACTCAACTGGCTAGTATGGGCAAGTATTTAAGAGCCATTTACTTATGGAATATTACTTTGCATTTGCAGATTTTAATTGCATTCTAAAAAATATTTGGGAAATTCTAGCTTATAAAATTCAAAATTATTATCTGAACAGACTATATGGCTGGTATTTAAATGTCCTGGAAATATAAATAAATATAAGTACAAGTAAATATATATATATATTTATAGAGAAGACTATGTATATATATGCGTGTGTGTGTGTGTGTATGCACTATACTGTGCAGTACTGTGTTAGAATAAAAAGTATCTTGAGTGAGATACAAGAGGAAGTTATGAAACATGCCTTAAAGAAAAAAGCCTTTGAAATTAGCCCATGGCCCTATTCATGATGTAGACTGAGAAGTAGGATAGTTTAATGGGATTTGGGGAAACCAGGTTTACTTCTCAACTTTGCATTAATCATATTACTTTGGATGCTTAATTTATCAGCATTTCAAAATCTTCATATATAAAACCATAATAATGAAGCAGAATATCTCTGAATGTGTAATACTAAAAACAGTTGTGTAAGATACAACATAAGAATTAATTTTGGAGGGGAGAGCTATACCAAGTACCCTTGAAAGCTGACAACCACTGTATTCCTTAGGTGTCTGGACATCTGCCTCTCAAGCCTAAACACTTAGATTTCTTGCACCAATTACAAGTTTGTAGAAACTAGGCTTAGGAAGTCAATTTATACAGCATCCTTTATACAATGAGTATTTTTTTAGTCATCCTTTGGACAGATTCCATGGTTTGTCAAATGTGTGTGCATGACTTCTTTCTAAAACATGTTACCTTTTTTACGTAAGTCTTTCTAAAAATATTCTTAAAATACATAAAGTCATTTTAAATTAACTATATACATTGTGGCTGAGAAACTTCTGGCTTCCTTATTTTGTGGTATGAACATTTCTGGAGCCACGAAAATGATGGTCAGTAGTATAGTTAAAAATGTCCAGATTATGCCTCTAAATTTCAATTTTTTAATCTCGATGTCAATATTTTCATCCATGGGACTATAGCCAAGGTTAACAAAAACTGAAATAATACCAACTGTGGGACCAATATGACAGGGCAAAATATTTTGATCAAATCTTTTGAAACCTCTGCACATTCTTATTTGTCTTGACCCCTGGCAAGGTTTAAGAAAATTCAGTACCTGATTGACGTTGAAGAGCAAGCTTAAGCCTCTTCCAGAGACACTCACTTTTTTCTTTGCTTGAATATTTTCACCATGATTAAAAGTAAAACAATTTCCATATTCAGTGAAGACATGTGCAAAGTCCTCAATATGAAAATGAACCAAATGAAATGTAATTAGTTAGGTATTTTGGCAACTTTTGAAGTTGAAGTTGTTCTAACTTTAAAAAAATCAGATGTCTAAACGAGAAAGAAGAGGTAGTGTGGTGATTCTGGTTTGTGTTCATTAACAGTTTTTTTTTAAATGTGCATGTGTCAATCTATATGTGATTATCTAATTGAGATTTTTTATGTAAATAAACATGTTTTTAAAAATTATTTCTTGTGTGTTTAGTAAGGATTCATGGAAGCATGTATTCTTTCCTAGGGAGAAGGCTCTTATATCCTCTCTTTGAGGGCTCTCCCTGCCACCACGTTGGGGCAACCAATCACATTGCTCTGCTTCTTTGGGGATCCTTTTCCTCCAAATGCCAGTACCGCATAGGCACCCATATGATAAAAACTGGGCCAATCTGAATACCCTATTCCCTCACTTCAGTAATTGGTTTAGGAACTGACATGTGTCCTATGCAAAGCTAATCAGTCTTACATGGAATTAAGAGGATACTGTAGTGTTAACATACGATAATGAGAGGCGAGGGTTGTCAGCAATCATCATGGCTCTGTGAGGAGAATTCACACAGGGAAAAAACCAACATGAGTACGAGATAGAAAGAGAGAGAGAATGTTAATGATATTGTCAAAGTGTCTTGGTTGAGCCTATTCTGAAGCCAGTCCTACTCTCAAGAGTTCCCTGTTAATTGATCCGATGCATTCTTTCTACTCTTTTATTTCCAGAGGTGGGTTTCTGTAAGCTGCGCCTGAAAAATTCCTGTCTAATACATGTCTAATACAAACTTTCTGGGTGACAAGTTTGAACATGTTGGTTAGTAAATAACAAGCAACATAGAAGAAATTCTTCTCTACATTAAGAGTTTGAAAAGGGGGACGCCTGGGTGGCTCAGTTGGTTAAGTGGCTTCCTTCAGCTCAGGTCATGATCCCAGCATCCTGGGATCGAGTCCCGCATCGGGCTCCTTGCTCGGCAGGGAGCCTGCTTCTCCCCCTGCTTCTGCCTGTCCTCACTTGCTCTCTCTCCCTTTCTCTCTGACAAATAAATAAATTAAAAAAAAAAAAAGAGTTTGAAAAGGGCTTCATCTCAGTCAGATGTCTGTCAGGGCTTTTTTTGGTCTGTGCGCTAAGGAAGCCTACCAGAAGGATAAGGAATTGTGTCTCAGAATCAGGGATTTGTAAAGTTTACTTGGAATCACCTAGCAACACCTGTTACAGAATCGCTCCTACTAGAAACATGGCGTCAGAGTCCCTACATACCCCTTTGCTAATAGTTTCCAGGGCTATCCAATACTTTCTCTGAAGTGTAGACTAATTACATAAAGGATAAAAATGGGATGTTATGAGTGATTAGAGAAATAAATGTAATTTGCACAGTCAAATGCTGTGAAATGCTTTCTACAGCCTTCAAACAAACAAACAAAAAATCTGAATGTTGGCTCCTTAATGATAATAAAAATGCTATCTTGGAATATGTTATTGAAGAATGGGAAATATTAAAATATTCCCTTGCATTAATTTTTTTTGGAGATTATCCTGCAATAAAGTTAATCAGAGATTTTTGTTCTCTAGCTTCTCTTACCTAACCACTTGGAAAAAGAAGTATGTTTCATGTATATTCCATACCCCATGATGTCATACAGCTGAACTAATGAAATAGCCTCTTTCAGCAAATTTAGATTGATTCTCTGTGGAAGTAAACTTCATCTCTGTGTGAAACAGTACAGTGCAGTAGTTTATTATGTTGATGATATTTGAAGAAATATAAAATTGTTACCTGTGGACCACATGGCTTTCCAAAAAAGTCACATTCCAACAGTGTGCTACTGTTGAGATAAAAACCATTTTTTTTTACAAACTCTGTAATGCTGAAGTTTTGATGACTTGTGAGAAAATCAATAGCATCTTTAAAGCCAGTGTAATTGGACCTTATTTCCTGAAGATGGAGGACTTTGTAGACAATATTCCATAAGAAAAAAATAATACCAAATTTGGCTGCAGCTTCTGTTTGGAACCTATTAGTAGGAAAAAAGGCAATATTTAGAATATTGAAAGACTGTCTATTATCTAGAGGACAGACACCAAAAATCTGGGCCCTATCAGCTTCTCCAGCTTATCCAAAGTTACGTTCTCCTTCGTTCATATAATACATTCAGGGAAAACGGAATTCCTAAGAGGTCTTCGCCACATCTGAAATCTGCCTTGCATCTGCACCTGTCATTAATTTACCTAGAAGACTTCACAGACTTAGATCTGGATACATCCTAATGGATCTTCAAGACCCAACATGAAGAGAGAAGCGGAAATGTGAAGTTGCTAAGAATATAGACTCAGGGGCCAGATTTCCCGGGTTCAAATCCCAGCTCCGTCAATGTGGCTTTGTACTGTGCCAATAAGGTTATGTTGCAATTATTTTCCAACATCTTCCTTGTATATATCTGGTTACAATAGTAGAGTAAGAACTTCAGTCTCAGACGTACTTTGTGGTACATCTCCTGACTCAACTTGTTGATATGGGGCAACAGCCAGGACTGGAGCTCTTCCTGCTTCCTTCAGCCCCTTCAACTCCTGGATCAAATCAGAGTGCAACCTGGAGAAGATGCCAGTTCATCCTGCAGGTGGCCTACCCTACCGAGATCAAGGGTGGTGAAGAAGAGAGACACACCTTCCTAGTTCCAATTTCTTCCTTTGCTTCAGATCTGTTTTCCTTTCCAACTGCTGATCTTGCTGATTTTAAGCCCAGGACCAGAAACAGAGGCAAGAGACTTACAAAGACTGCTTAATCAACCCCAACGTGTAGTGGACTTAATCCTTATACTAAATTTATTCTGTGTCACTCATAGGGCTCTTTTTCTCCAAGGAAACCCTGATTGTTACAGCCAATGAGTGATTCATCTCACTGTGACTCAGTGTACTCACTTGTAAAATCAGAGTATGTTAAAAGCCTACCTCAAAATGTTATTTTGATGATCAAGTTATTTTTCTTAAAACATTTAGAAGCGTGTCTGGAATAGAGTGAAAGTTATGTAAACATTCATGAAATTAATGCCCCCCATCACTGTCCAAGTATTTTCCTGGCAATTAAAGGAGAAGGAATCTATTCGCCCTAACTACAATAAATACTCTGTGATTCCCTTCTTCTGATGAGAAATTTCCACATTGCCTTGTGTATAGTTGTTTATTTGCATACCCTATATCCTTTTCAAAATATGATTAGTATTTTCATATTCTGGGTATTATAAACCTTGAAACTGGACAAACACTCTTCGTTCAAATTTGTTGTTAGAAAGCATAGAATGAAGAGTGTATTTTCTCTTACTAACTACACAGAGCAATGTGGTACTGGGTTTGTGTATATGTGACCTCACTCCTGGACTTCCTTTCTGTCCCAGATTTTATATTTTATCTTCACTTTCTATTATCTTTCATGTAATTTTCTTTTGTCCTATAAGCCACATTAAACCCTTTCTTAGTCAAGGTAGAGTATACATAAAACAAAACATGGAAAATAAAAAACACACCCAAACCAGCATCATACATCCTTTTAGAGGTGAGAAACTGTTTTCACGGTCAGGTCCGAGTAGAATCTCTTAACCAGCTTTGAGCCTTGAAGGCCTGTCTTAAATCCACCAGCCCAGGTTCTAGATTCCTATGCATATCCTCCTCTGACATCCCCTTTCCTTACAGACACTATTAACCCATGTTGGTATTCTACCTGATAAGAGTATATCCAAAAACCTTGCTTTTCTTGGTCAGCTGTGTTCCTAGTGATCTTTGGGGAGTCTACATTTGCAAGCGATTCAGGAGGAGGATTACAGTGGTAGCCCTAATTGAGGGATGGACCTTGAACTTCCTTCAGCTTTCCATCTCTCTGAATGATGACACTATACCAGGGATCTGCTCCAAAACCCTGCAATGTGGGGGTTTCTACCCAGACTGAGAGTCAATACTACTTCCCACGATGTTCACTGGATTCTTTTCAAAACAACTATGCAGAGAAATGAAGGAATTTTCACACATGTAGGAGGTATAAATACAATAGATAAAGAGGGTTAAAGGGAGGACATTTTAAAATACTTTTTAAATTGTGTTATGTTAGTCACTATACAATACATCATTAGTTTTTGATGTAATGTTCCATGATTCATTGTTTGCGTATAACACCGGGTTGTCCCTGTAATCCATGCCCTCCTTAATACCCATTACCAGGTTCACCCATCTTCCTACACCCCCCTTCTAAAACTTTTTGTTTATTTCCCAGAGTTCATAGTCTCTCATGGTTCGTCTCCCACTCTGATTTCTTCCCCTTCATTTTTCCCTTCTCTTAATGTCCTCCATGCTATTCCTTATGCTCCACAAATAAGTGAAGCCATATGATAATTGACTTTCTCTGCTTGATTTATTTCACTTAACATAATCTCCTTCAGTATCATCCCTGTTAATACAAAATTTGGGTATTCATCCTTTCTGATGGCTGAGAAATAGTCCATTGTGTATATGGACCATATCTTCCTTATCCATTCGTCTGTTGAAGGACATCTTGGCCCAAAAGTTCATTTTTGCTTTTGTTTCCCTTGCCTTTGAAGATGTGTCTTGAAAGAATTTGCTGTGGCCGATGTCTAAGCAGTTACTGCTTATGTTCTCCTCTAGGATTTTAATGGATTCTTGTCTCACATTGAGGTCTTTCTTCCATTTAGAGTTTATCTTTGTGTATGGTGTAAGAGAATGGCCAAGTGTCATTCTTATGCATGTGACTGTCCAGTTTTTCCAGCACCATTTACTGAAGAGATTGTCTTTCTTCCATTGGATATTTTTTCCTGCTTTGTCAAATATTAGTTGACTATAGAGTTGAGAGTCCACATCTGGGCTCTCTATTCTGTTCTGTTGGTTTATATGTCTGTTTTTGTGCCAGCACCATGCTGTCTTGGTGATCACAGCTTTGTAATATAGCTTGAAATCAGGCAGTGTGATGGCCCCAGCTTTGTTTTTGTTTTTCAACATTTCCTTGGAGATTTGGGGTCTTATCTAGTTCCATATAAATTTTAGGATTGTTTGGTCCAGCTTTTTGAAAAACACCATTGCTATTTTAATTGGGATAGTGTTTAAAGTATACATTGCTCTGGGCAGCATAGACATTTTAACAATGTTTATTCTTCCAATCCATGAACATGGAATGTTTTCTTTAAAAAATTTTTTTATTACACCATAATAGTTGAGACCATGAGAGTGATTTAGGCAGATGAACTAGAGTTAATGGATAAAGCTAATAATATTTGGAACAAATGAAGTAAAAAAATTATGAGACATATCGTTCAGTTTAACACCGAAGTGTCTTCCTCTGAGTGTATTTTTGACTTAAATCTGAATTTCTAAACCTGTCTGAGTCTATTCTTTTAGAAATCTTGCTTAGTTAGAGTTTGCCTTACTCTTTTATTTAACATACACTGGTAAGAGGCTAAGAAAATAGAAGAATGTGTTGCTTTGTTTCAATAAGTTAATAAGTGATAGCCAGTTAATGAATGCATGTGCTAATGCCTCTAACTACACATCCCCAGATTTTGTGACCGAAATGCAGATATTTGCCGAGGGATCTGAGTCAAGCATCAATTTGACTCTGACCTTCATTGGATCCCACCAAAACAGATCTAAGTCTAGCATGTGTTAACAAGAAATGCATATTTTGCAGATCATTTTATGGAGAGGAAAAATAGAGAAGAATGTCTGCTGTTTGGATTCTCCTATGAGAAAATTTAAGTATCTTACAGTACTCTATGAAAATAAAATTTGACACATGTTCATTTCATATTTGTATAAGAGTCATGATTTTATCTTTTATTTAAAATCCCTGGGACCCCAGTTAAGTGGCTGCCTGCAGCTCAGGTCACAGTCCCAGGGTCCTGGAATCGAGCCCTGCATTGGAGTCCCTGCTCAGCAAGGAGTTTGCTTCCCCCTCTCCCTCTGCCTGCCTCTCTGCCTACTTGTGCTCTCTATCTCTCTGTCAAATAAATAAATAAAATCTTTAAAATCCCTTACCTCATATTTAAGCAGTAGGTTTGGAATAAACAAAGAAGCACAGTGACTATTGTGAAGATAAACAGAACTCAAGTTATTCATTCTAATACAATAGCTCAAATAACATTCATTTTCACTCCATCCCATCATTATTTCTGGTTTTATTCTTTATTTTATTTCTGTGTTTAGTAGAAGAAAACAAATTTCCGAGGTGTGTTTTTTCCCCCTAAGTATAATATAATGGAAATCCGTGATTAATTTTATGCTGAAGATAGTTTAGTGAACATATTTGACACAGGAACATCTGAGAGTCACTAGAATAGGTCCCACAGGAGCAAAACCAAAAGCAGTCTTGAAATTCTTGGAATTTATTGTGAGGTGTGATTTTTACAAATCTCTGGCAAATGTATCCTGATGAGTTCAAGTCATTGTTTTGTGGGAAAGAAATTTTCAATCTTAAAATTCGTAAGTATTTTCAGTCAACTGCGAATGAAACAATACCGACAAGTCCAGCTGTGTTGGATATTGAACACGAATATATAAAGAAGGCAATTTTGATGAAAACATTGACAAATTTGCAAAAGGCTGAAAAACGGAAGCTACAGTGCTATAATTACTCATCACACTGACAGATACAAAATAAAGGTCTTTCTTTTTATTTCAAAGATATGTTAATCTTAAAAATTATCAGTGCATTCTTTCCTATTTTTGTACTATATTTACTTAATTAAAATTTTAGAACAAATACATATAAGCCATTATTGCTGTATGTTTAATTTCATAATTGTAACTGAAAATAATTTTGTTATATAAAGGAGGGGAATGTTACAAAAATTATCTACTCTAGGCTGCCATATACATTGCACTGGCCCCTGGTACCCATGGTAAAAAGTAAACTCTTCCTGGGCACCTGGGTGGCTCAGTTGTTGGGCGTCTGCCTTTGGCTCAGGTCATGATCCCAGGGTCCTGTGATTGAGGCCTGCACCAGGCAGCCTGTAACAGGCTCCCTGCTCAGTGGGAATCCTGCTTCTCCCTCTCCCACTACTCCTGCTTGTGTTCCCCCTCTCTCTGTCAAATGAATAAATAAAATCTTAAAAAAATTAAATCCTTCCTAATAATCTGAGATCCCTTGGCAAAATTTCCTCAATTCAGGTATTGATTCCTGCTAATAAGGTAGTTTAAGCAAGAGTACAGACATTAGGAGACGTCTTTTTCAGTCCCTAACTAGTAACTTTAAGAAAACTGCAATGGTACACCTTACTTTCTCTCATGTGAATTGGAGGCAATGCAGTTTAGAATAATGGTCTTCAAACTGGGATGTGTATAGACCTGAGGATACACATACATAGACAATTTTAAGGGAATAAATTTCCAGATCTTCAACTTTCACCAAGGTTCAAAAAGAGACTGCATTCACAATTTTGCTTTTCCCATTTATGAAAGACATTTTACCTGTCACCCATCAAATCGTAGCCTATAATAATGCATTCTGTGTCTGTTAAACTCAGGGCTTCTAATAGACCCATACACAATTAAATTGTACCTTACTTCAGAAAAGACTCTAAGAATTAATCAAGGTTCCTTAAATTTTTCTTGCTTTGTCATGCACATATTCTGATTAGGGTGAAGCTTGTCGTTAAACACAAGGTGTTTGAGCCCTTGCTAGGACTTTCTGAATTAAGAAAAGCTATAGTAGGGTATCTTGGCTCTTTCCACTATTTGGCAACTGTGGCCATTGCTGCTGTGAACATTGGGGTACAGATGGCCCTTCTTTTCACTACATCTGTATGTTTGAGTTAAATACCCAGTCATGCAATTGCAGGGTCATAGGGTACCTCTGTTTTTAATTTCTTAAGGAATCTCAACGCTGTTTTCCAAAGTGGCTGCACCAACATGCATTCCCACCAACAGTGTAAGAGGGGTCCCCTTTCTCCACATCCTCTCCAACACTTGCTGTTTTCTGTCTTGTTGATTTTGGCCATTCTAACTGGTGTAAGGTGGTATCTCAATGTGTTTTGATGAATGAACATTTTTTCATATGTCTATTAGCCATTTGTATGTCTTCTTTGGAGAAGTGTCCATTCATGTCTTCTGCCCATTTTTTGATGTGCTTATCTGTTTTTTTGAGTGTTGAGTTTGAGGAGTTCTTTATAGATCTTGGATATCAGTCCTTTGTCTGTAGTGTCATTTGCGAATATCTTCTCCCACAGAATGGGAGATGCCTCTTTGTTTTGTTGACTGTTTCCTTTGCTGTGAAGAAGCTTTTTATATAATTAAAAAAAAACCCTTTCTTCTTTCTTTCATGTGGTAGGAACACTCAACATGAAATCTTAACAAAGCTAAGTGTAAAAAACAGTATTGTTGATTATAGGTACAATGCTGTCCAGCAAGTCTCTAAAGCTTCTTCATCTTGTATAGTCATATAAACTTTATGCATAATGATTTCTAACTCCCTATTTCTGTTCCCTTTTCCTCAGTCCTTGGCAACCACCATTCCACTCTTTGGTTCTATGAATTTGATTATTTCAGATACATCACAAAAGTGGAATCATGTAGTATTTGCCCTTCTGTGACTGGCTGATTTCATTTAGCATAGTGTCCTCAAGGTGTATCCATGCTGTTTCTCATTGCAGAACTTCCTCCTTCTTTAAGGCTGAATAATGTATCAGTGTATACACATAACATATTTTGTTTATCTTATCTATCAATGGGTATTTAGATTGTTTCCACATTTTAGGTATTATGAATATTGTTGCAATTGGTATGGGAATGTTAGTATCTCTTTGATATCTTGTTTTAAATTCTTTTGGATGTATACTTAGAAGTGAAATTGTTGGATTATACGGTAAATCTATTTTTAATTCTTTGAGAAGCCTCTGCACTGTTTTCCATAGTGGGTGATCCCTTGTGCATTCCCACCAACAGTGTATGAAGATTACAGTTTCTTCACATCCTTATCCACACTTGCTGTCTTTGTTTTTGTTGTTGTTTTGTGATTTTTGGTGTTTTTGTTTGTTTGTTTTTTATTGTTTGTCCATTTTAATAATAGCCATCCTGACAGGTGGTATCTAACTGTGGTGTTTGTTTGCATTTCTCTGATATTTAGTGACACTGAGAATTTTTTTTCATATACCTGCTGACCATTTGTATATCTTCTCTGAAGAAATGTCTATTCTAATCCTTAGTAAATTTTTAAATTGGGTCATTAAGTTTTACGGGGATTTTTGTTTGTTTGGTTTTGAGGTATAGGAGTTCTTCATACTTTGAAGATTTATCCCTTAATGATTGCTTTTTCAAAAAAATATATATATATTATTTTTACCAGTGATAATTGTTTCTCTGAAGAGAAGGTCTGTGAAATTCCTCATACTACCATTCTCAAAATAGTATATACATTTTATTTTAATAACAGATATCTTCAACTAATCTTTGCTTGTATTAGAACACAGACCATTTAACATAGGCAATAGTACTGCAAATCTCCAGAGGGGTGGGGTTGATTTGCTTTTACTCTTTGGGACCTTGATACACACCTTGACACATATCTAGCAGTCACACAAATGCGCTATAATATCCAATACATATGGAACACCTGTCCGAGGAAGATCCCAGGAATGAGACAAAATGGTGTATATATTATCTCATCTAATGTAACAGCAAACATGTGTAGATAATATTATATAGTTCTAATTTATACATACAAAAGTTGAAGTTCAGAGGATTGATCAGGGGTGGTTCTTGGGAAATCACCCCCCCCCCAAAAAAAAAT
The DNA here is from genome assembly GCA_004024625.1 of Mellivora capensis. NCBI lineage: Eukaryota > Metazoa > Chordata > Mammalia > Carnivora > Mustelidae > Mellivora > Mellivora capensis. The sequence goes on along the minus strand of PISX010010414.1, from coordinate 33,370 downwards.
CCTACATGTGAACTTTCAGGCTCATCCATAGGCAAATATAAGGTTTTCTCTGGAAGGCCTCAAGGGGAACAGCTAAGCTACTACAGGAGACTTAGTGTAGCTGTTGAATTGCTATTTTCTGGAGGAAGTTGTAGTTAAGGACTCAAGACTAGCAGAGCATTACGCCAAGTGTCCTGAGCTCAGGGCCCTGTGTGACTGCACAGGTCCCAGGTCTGTGAAGCTGGCCTGCCTCTGTTACATTAAGGGTCTCATCACAAATGCATTGGAACATTCCCTGTCTCCAAATTACTTTTGTACGGTTGTTCTCTCTTCAGGTTCTGCCTCATCTCCGCCTAGAAACTGCTGTAAAGCACATGTCTAGGGCATCCTTGATACTCGGACTTCCATGACATCCCGGACACAGCCTGTCACTTGTGCTTTCAGAGCAATGACCATACATGTTGCACTGGGATTATATATGATTCTCTCTTTTTTTGCTAATTAACAAACTCTTTAAGTGCAAGGATCCAGACTTTTACATTGATCTAGCCACAGGGTTTGGTGTGATGTCTAGTAAATAATTACAGAAAGAAAGATGGAAGAAAAGAAAGAAGAAACCAGATAAGCTTCTTTACCCTTCTATATTTGGGTTTTTGGGTATAATTTAAGAACTTGATGGGTTTAGGTACATTAACTATCACATGATAAAACTCTATTGTCAGTGACACAAGAAAGGTTATATGAGCAATGTTATAGAGACTTATTACTACTTAAAGAAGAATTTTTACCTGTTTAAATTGCAAAATGTCACAGCTGGGAAGTCGATCTTTTCCACATACTGAACCTCTACCGACGTCGTGGTGGGCCATGTGAAGTAGTTGACCAAGCGACTGTAGATCTGCCATACAACGAGTGAGACTGAGCCCAAGACTACCACCAACCAGATCAGCTTGCAAATTTTGCTCTGGTTGCGAACGATGTTGTGCACCCCATGAAAGGAAGTGGAGATGGCAAAGTCATGGTCAAACTTCTTTCGATCAGTCGGAGATGGCAGCGGTTTCTTTGAAAGGCATAGCTTTATCTTTTCCATGAGTCCTTAAGTTTACCAAAATATTGAACCAAACAAAAGTAATGAGTCATAAACCCTTAATGCTACTGTGAGAAACAAAACTCTAAGAAGTTCAAACAGGTTACCCTTTTTAGATTGGAATACATAAATATTCAAGGTCCACCTTGGGTTACATGGTTTCTTTAGGTATCAAAAGGAGAAGAATTAACTGAGGGTAGCTGGGGGGAGGGGGTCGGGAGAGGGGGGTGGGGTAATGGACATTGGGGAGGGTATGTGCTATGGTGAGTGCTGTGAAGTGTGTACACCTGGCGATTCACAGACCTGTACCCCGGGGATAAAAATACATTATATGTTTATAAAAATATAGAAAAAAAAAGAAGTAGAAGAATTGATGGCATGGGTCTGATCGAATGGGTGGCTTGCAACTCATAATCTTCAAAAAATCAGTTCTCATTTTTGAAATACAATTTCTCCGGGCACCTGAGAAACAGATCTGAAGTCTGCCATCAGCTCAGGTCAAGATCTCAGAGTTCTGGGATCCGGTTGGGCTCCCTGCTCAGCAGGGAGTCTGCTTCTCCCTCTCTCTCTGCCTCTCCCCTGCCACTTGAGTGGCCTGTGAGTGTGTGCTTTCTCTCAAATAAACAAATAAAGTGTTAAAAATAAATAAATAAATAAATAAATAAATAAATAAATAAATAAAATACAGTTTCTCGTTGAGAAATCACAAGGTCCCTTAGATGTCATGAGCACAATGAGGCTAATTCTTCTGAGGGTAATAAGTGGGGTTAAAAGGCAACCTGAACTTCAATTAATTTGGGTCCTACAGTAATGTATTGTGAGGCTGAACTTCTGTAGCTCCATAGGGTTCAAAACACGTCTATTTTACTTCCGCTGGCTAATTTCGTCTGGAACATTTAAAGTCGTGCTATCAGTTAAGCAGTCTATCTTCAGGCTCTTGAGAAAGTGAATTCTTTCCAAACTATCAATAATCAATTAACTCATGTTTATTTATATTGATTGATAAGGACTTATAAAGGTAGACCATATTTTTACCTGGCAATATATAATATATTCTGAATTTTCTGTTGGTTTCACTTGTTTTTATTTTCTGTAGAAGACATTTCTTTACTGAAGGAAGGCTGCAAACAACTCAGAGAATGAGATGGTTTTTGAAACAGAAAACCCAGGTTCCTGGTCTACCCTGGGCCAAGTTCCTTAATCTTTCTAATATATGGCTCCTCTTCCATGGGATGGGAGAACAGTCGTCACTTCATGAGTTTGTTGTGAGTATTAAATAAGATAATACTTGGGGCTGGCTTTGCACATCATCTGAACCATGCTAAGTCCTCAGTTTGTCTTAGCTATTTTTGTTATTCTGCTAATTTAGTAGTGACACGGCAAGTGGCAAAATAGTAAGGGATTTTTAAACATTGAGTTCTTAATGGTCTCACAAATGCCATAATTAAGTGAATTGACTTTTATTTTATTTTTTTTTGCTTCAAGAAACATTATTTCTGTCATTTGATCAGCATCAATTTATTTCTAAAAGGTTTAAAGTGTGGCTTATCATTAAATCATGATTTAATTCTTCATAAGTCCCATCAATTAGCTGAGCTTACGTCATGATATATAAAAGGTACCTATAAATTTTTTCTAAGGGACTCCATTTCATTTGCAGAGTGTTAGGACAGAAACACAAATTATATTATGATTATTTTACAGACTATACACTTAGCAGTAAGTTTCTATTCATCTGATTAGCTCGAGTTTAGAAGAGAATTTTGTTAATAATCCCACATTCTGTTGTTTTTAATATTGAATTAGGTAATGTATGTAGTAACTGACACTGTCCCTGGGCGAAACTGGAAATATAAGAAAAGCTGTTGTTATTATTATTCCCTAGCAAAATAAATTTAACAATGTTATTTCGTGTATTACTTATCCATTAGTTACAAACATGAAGGATTGACCTACGGAAGGACAACTCAGTCTGTGGGCATCTGGTACCCTTCCTAGTATAGAGCCCAAAGCTGTTAGAAAGGCTGGCCAACCAAAGTATTGCTGTTTGCAAGAATTACCCTGAAAAACATGTTTCAGGCTTATCTATTGAAAATCAGCTTGTTTAATATAGATCTACTCCTTGACAATTGCTTTGGTTTTACTGGCATATTCTTAATCATTTGCTAAGGTTTTAAAAGAGTTTTGTAAATAATTATTATAGTACATGAATGAAACGTGGTGAAATATTACCATGAGGAAGGTTAAAACTGGTTTAATAAATGGCTTTGCAGGCAGGCAAAGCAAGAAATGGCTTACTTTCCTGACTGAAGTAAACACTACGTAATTATGCCAAGCGGCCCTTGCATTGAACACTGATCTTTAGAGAAGCATTTTGAGGAACATCAAACACGTTTTGCTGTATTTTAAAAATAAAACTTATAGGCACATGATAAATAGAACCCCCCCCAAAAACCCCAAAAGCACAAAAAGAAGCCTGAACAAAATAAAACCAAAAAATAGATTCTAGCACATAGCAATATTTTAAAACTATTTTTGCTTGACTCCCTCATACAAATTGCTTCTTTCCTATGTAACAAAAACTACGCTACTCATATCCAAGTAATATTGGAAATCATACTTCCCAAATGAAAAAAAAAAATAATCCTCCTTTCCCTTGGCTAATGTCCAGCCTGTAGGAATGAACATGTTAACTGCTCTGAGGAATTGACTCCTTACCCACCTTTCTCAGAGGATGCTTCTGGTTTCCCAATCTGCTCCATTCTCAAGTTCAGCACGCAGAGTCCTTGGGGTATATCCAATTTTCACCAATAACCATATTCATTTTGTAGCCTTTATATAAAATACATCACTTGAGGTTGTAAAACATGGGGGCAATTTAAATGTTTGTGTTGCTATGTTTTGTCTCATTAAACGCATAATCTGCAAACCAAAAATGCTGCAGAACCGGCTATGGGTATTTATGGACTTATGAGAAGCCATCTCAGAGTGAAACCAAAAAATATAATTTGGCAACCGTTTTCTCAGAATGGAAGAGAGAATCCTGACAGAAATCTGTGGTTTTAGAACCACCCCTGAACTGCCTAGTGATGCACCTGGATGAGAATCGCCTTTGCTTTTATTTCTCTCTCTCTTTATACTACTCTGAATCAAAATGCAGTTGAAATGAAATTTTGGGGGTAAAGATGCCTTTTTCTGGTTGTAGTTACTTTCTTTATATACAAATGAAGCTGTTTTAAACAGAAATAGTCATCAGTGAAAATGACAAAATAAGACATTAGAAAATCTCTCCTCCAGAAATAATGATTGCCAGAAGCATACAAATTCGATAAAACACAAAGGCCAATTATTTATTCATATTAACATTTTTGAGAAATTACTAGAATTTATTATTTTAAAAAATAAACTGGAAAATACACATGATTGTGTATAATGGCACCACCTGTTGACAAAATAGAGGAACTGCATGTGTCTCTGGGAGCCTTTCAGAGTTGCCATAGTGTTTTACAACACTGGCCATTAACATGATTAGATATATTTTATACATATTTCCTTGGAAACTCAGTACTATAAGTTAAAACTAGTGTTATATGGAAGCAAACTAAAACATTTCAAGGGATGTAAATGAAATTCCTGGAGTGACTTCCCCAACAAATTAAAGATTTCAGGAAGAGGGTCAATCTCATGATGATTTCTCTGTGAAAGAGCTCTTCTTTGTGATTACATTACAACCTCAGCTAGAATATTTTAAAATTTGGTTATTCCTGAGAGGAATAACAGCTGACTTACCTAATCGCCCTCCCTTCCCGTTCTGACTCGTTTCTTCATCTCACCATCTTTCCAGAGCTGCTGGGGAACTCTCAGATGAACCAGATAACAGATTAGAGTGCTAAGTAGGCCTAATTTTCAGTTATCCACTGTTTCAGATTTTTAAAAATTTATTTTAATTTAGTTTTTTTCAGTGTTCCAAAATTCATTGTTTATGCACCACACCGGGCAGAGTCATTAGCTGATTCAAGAAGGGAACAGACTGGTAGGAAAGGGGGGCCAGTCCAGAAAGAACAGGTCAGGTGGAGAGCAATAATAAAGAGGTAAGGGAGAGGGATTCCTATGTTGGGGGCACTGGGGGTGAGGGAAATAAAATCAAGAGAAAGACAGTCTTCCAAAGCTATATTTCATCTGCTTCATGATGAAATGATGAAGGCTTGGAAATAATCAGCAATTTTCTTGAAGTTTCTTCACATTTTCACTTCCACTTCATTTCCTCTTTCTTGGTGCCCATACCTTTAGTTAACTTCCTCCACGATGCCTTTGTGCATTAGAGAGAGAGAGAGAGAGAGAGAGAGAAAGAGTGAAACAGAAATGAAGGCAAGCAGGCAAGGCTTATCTTTTTTTTGGGGGGGGGAGCAGTCTTTTATTTAACAAAGAAGAAAAGTCTTAAAAGAAAGCATCTTTTTCTTTTGTATTTGCTCAAACTCGTCCCTCTCTTCCGGGACATTTAAAAATCATGAAAGTATCATTTACATTGGTAGTGTCATTTGCAACTGACATTAACCATAAAGGGCTGGTATCCAAGATCTATAAAGAACTCCTCAAACTCAACATCCGAAAAACAAATAATTGAATCAAAAAATGGGCAGAAGACATGAACTGACCCTTCTCCAGAGAAGACATACAAATGGTGAACAGACACATGAAAAAAAGGTTCATCATCATTAGCCATCAGGGAAATCAAATCAAAACCACACTGAGATACAACCTTACACCAGTTAGAATGGCCAAAATCAACAAGACAGGAAACAAGTGTTGGAGAGGATGTGGAGAAAAGGGAACCCTCTTACACTGTTGGCAGGAATGCATGTTGGTGTAGTCACTTTGGAAAATAGTATGGAGATTCCTTAAGAAATTAAAAATAGAGCTTCCTTATGACCCTGCAATTGCACGACTGGGTATATACCCCAAAGATACAGCTGTAGTGAAAAGAAGGGCCATCTGTACCCCAGTGTTCATAGCAGCAATGGCCACAATAGCCACACTATGGAAAGAGCTGAGATGCCCCTCAACAGATGGATGGATAAAGAAGATGTGATCCATATGTACAATGGAATATTCCTCAGCCATCAGAAAAGATGAATATCCATCATTTGCATCGACATAGATGGAATTGGAGGGGATTATGCTGAGTGAAATAAGTCAAGCAGAGAAAGACAATTATCATATGGTTTCACTTACATGTGGTACGTAAGGAATAACATGGAGGACATTAGGAGAAGGAAGGGAATAATGAAGAGTGGGGGAATTAGAGGGGGAGGTGAACCATGAGAGACTCTGGATACTGAGAAACAAACTGAGGATTTCAGAGGGGTGGGAGGTGAGGGGATGTGTTAGCCCAGTGATGGGTATTAAGCAGGGCAGGGATTGCTTGGAGCACTGGGTATTACATGCAAACAATGAAGCATGGAACATTACATCAAAAACTAATGAAGCACTGTATGGTGACTAACATAACATAAGGAAAATAATTACTTAATTAAGAAAATAAAAACGATGAAAGTATTTGCTCTTGCTTGCACTCATCATCAGGCACTGATCCTCATCTCTTCTCCAGTTTAAGATGAACTCTTCACTGCTTCTTTCTTTTCTCCTTCTCTCTTCAGCTTACAATTATGTCACCATCTCCCCCACTCCATTAGCAATTCTAGTAAACAAGTTCCGTCTTCTCTGTTCTTCCTTGTTTGATTGAAATCGAAGCCAAGGATCCTTTCCATAGTTTTCCCTTATTTCTTCTGCCTCACCTTTCCTTAACTCTCTGAGGGATCTTATTAAAAATACAGCTGCTCCCACTGTCCTTCCTCCTACTTTCTGGGCTTCTTGCACTTGATTTGCATAATGAGTACATTTGGTAAAAGATAGATTTTCAGATCCCTTCTAATGCCACCCCACATCATGTACACACACAAAGGTGGGATATTAAATGGCAGACCAAATGCAGTGAGGATCTAGGGAGTTCTGAATTGTCATAGCACAAGTAGCATCAATGGGAGAAAAGTCACTCATGATTACTGATAAATGCAAAAAGTGTGATTAAAGAGAATGGAGAGAAGGGAAAAAAAACCCACAAAAGCTCTCATCTGACCCTGAATTTGAATCCAGAACATAAACCACATTAAGAATTTTATTCAATGTCTAGAGAAGTATATTCTGGCCCAGTATCAGTTATATAAACACACAAATGTGTCTTTTTCAAATATTTCCTATAAATTCTGTTTTTTACAAAAAAGTCATGTGTTTTTCATAAAATTGTTGATCCTATTGAACTGGCATATATCTAAAGGTATTTTAAAAAGTCATCTTAGGCTACTACTTTTTTTTTTTGCATTTTTTTAAAATTTCATTTCTTTTCACTGTAACAGAATTCATAGTTTTTGCACCACACCCAGTGCTCCATGCAATGCGTGCCCTCCACAATACCCACCACCTGATTCCCCCAACCTCCCACCCCCCACCCCTTCAAAACCCTCAGGTTGTTTTTCAGAGTCCATAGTCTCTCATGGTTCATCTCCCCCTCCAATTTCCCTCAACACCCTTCTCCTCTCCACCTCCCCATGTCCTCCGTGTTATTTGTTATGCTCCGCAAATAAGTGAAACCATATGATAATTGACTCTCTCTGCTTGACTTATTTCACTCAGCAAAATCTCTTCCAGTCCCGTCCATGTTGCTACAAAAGTTGGGTATTCATCCTTTCTGATGGAGGCATAATACTCCATAGTGTATATGGACCACATCTTCCTTATCCATTCGTCTGTTGAAGGGCATCTTGGTTCTTTCCACAGTTTGGCGACCGTGACCATTGCTGCTATAAACATTGGGGTAGAGATGGCCCTTCTTTTCACCACATCTACAAAGCTGTGATCACCAAGACAGCATGGTACTGGCATCAAAACAGACACATAGACCAATGGAACAGAATAGAGAGCCCAGATATGAGCCCTCAACTCCACGGTCAAATAATCTTCGACAAAGCAGGAAACAATATACAGTGGAAAAAAGACAGTCTCTTCAATAAATGGTGCTGGGAAAATTGGACAGCTATATGTAGAAGAATGAAACTTGGCCATTCTCTTACACCATACACAAAGATAAACTCAAAATGGATAAAAGACCTCAACGTGAGGCAGGAATCCATCAGAATCCTAGAGGAGAACATAGGCAGTAACCTCTTCAGTATCAGCTACAGCAACTTCTTTCAAGATATGTCTCCAAAGGCAAAGGAAACAAAAGTGAAAATGAACTTTTGGGACTTCATCAAGATCAAAAGCTTCTGCACAGCAAAGGAAATAGTCAACAAAACAAAGAGGCAACCCACAGAATGGGAGAAGATATTCGCAAATGACAGTACAGACAAAAGGCTGATATCCAGGATCTATAAAGAACTTCTCAAACTCGGAGCGCCTGGGTGGCTCAGTGAGTTAAAGCCTCTGCCTTCAGCTCAGGTCATGGTCTCAGGGTCCTGGGATCGAGCCCCACATCGGGCTCTCTGCTCAGCAGGGAGCCTGCTTCCTCCTCTCTCTCTGCCTGCCTCTCTACCTACTTGTGGTCTCTATCAAATAAATAAATAAAATCTTTAAAAAAAAAAGAACTTCTCAAACTCATCATCCAAAAAACAGATAATCAAGTCAAAAAATGGGCAGAAGACATGAATAGACACTTCTCCAATGAAGACATACAAATGGCTAATAGACACATGAAAAAACGTTCATCATCAGTAGCCATCAGGGAGATTCAAATCAAAACCACATTGAGATACCACCTTACACCAGTTAGAATGGCCAAAATTAACAAGACAGTAAACAACGTGTGTTGGAGAGGATGTGGAGAAAGGGAAACCCTCTTACACTATTGGTGGGAATGCAAGTTGGTGCAGCCACTTTGGAAAACAGTGTGGACATTCCTTAAGAAATTAAAAATAGAGCTTCCCTATGACCATGCAATTACACGACTGGGTATTTACCCCAAAGATACAGATGTGGTGAAAAGAAGGGCCATCTGTACCCCAATGTTCATAGCAGCAATGGCCACAGTCACCAAACTGTGGAAAGAACCAAGATGGATGGATAAGAATGGATAAGGAAGATGTGGTCCATATACACTATGGAGTATTATGCCTCCATCAGAAAGGATGAATACCCAACTTTTGTATCAACATGGACGGGACTGGAGGTACTATCCTGAGTGAAATAAGTCAAGTAGAGAGAGTCAGTTAATATGGTTTCACTTATTTGTGGAGCATAAGGAATAACACGGAGGACATTGGGAGATGAAGAGGAGAAGGGCGTTGGGGGGAATTGGAGGGGAGACAAACCATGAGAGACTATGGATTCTGAAAAACAATCTGATGGTTTTGAAGGAGCGGTGGGTGGGAAGTTGGGAGAGCCAGGTGGTGGGTATTACGGAGGGCACGTATTGGATGGAGCACTGGGTGTGGTGCATAAATAACGAATTCTGGTACACTGAAAAGAAATTTAAAAAATAAAAAATTAAAAAAAAACTCTGTATTTTATGTTTTGTTTAGGACAGTGCATAACCATTAATAGGGATCCATTTTTTTTTCTTTTTATATTTAGACATATTTGGAAAAGACTATAGGATCTGCAAAGGAAGAGAAGGTGAAGAATACTTTTTCTTTTATTAGAAATAGATATTTTTTTCTTAATAATTTTGGGAAGAAAAACCAAAGTGAACCCACAACAGCATATTTTCAGTAAATACTCTGCTGGTGTCTTTCTTTGGTTGGTAATAATACAAAAAGCAGAAGTGATATGGCGATTTTTCTGTTACACCTTGTGTGTGTAAGTGTTGTGAGTTAGTGTTTTTGTATTCAATGCACTGTAATCTTTTCTAAAACACTAATTGAAAAAAAATTAGTCACCGTATCACATCTATTCAACACAAATAAATTCATGCATCTTAAATGACAGCGTTTAGTGTAGAAGGGGACCTCGTGATAGACATCACCAAGTCTAACCCTATTGCCATCCCCACCCTCGCCCATGTAACAGGGGAGGGACGTCAGACATGAGGAAAGAGAACAGAGGTTCCACAAAAGCAGGTCTCTTTGTCCTATTGGTTTGCTTATCTATCCAACTTTGGAAAAATGCCTGGCAGGTAGAAGGGAGTCAATAAATATTGTGAATGTATAGAAAGTTTTCCCAGCCTTTCCTCATGATGCACATTAATATTAGAAAATTAGTATAATTTTTTCCAACCTTTTATTTTTAAAAGTACAAACTGGGGTGCCTGGTGGTTAAGCATCCCACTCTTAGTATCTGCCCAGGTCACGATCTCAGGCTCGAGAAATGGAGCCCCACGTCAAGCCACTGTCGGGCTTCTCTATCAGCACAGAGTCCATTTGGATTCTTTGTCTCTCCCTCTGTCCCCCCCCCTCAAATAAATAAAAGAAAAATCTTTAAAAGAATAAAAAATAAAAATGCAAACTTACACTAAAGTTACAAGAATTGTGCGATGGATACCTAAGTACTCTTTACTAGAATTCAATAATTAGTAACATTTTCCCACATTTGCTTTATCTTCCCTTCTAAATGCATCATCCTCTTTATCTCTTAGGGGGAAAATGGACAATCCTCCTTCAGAAATACGATATAGAAATCTCATTCAGGAAGCTTTACTCTGATACAGCACCATTACCCATTATGAACTCCATTCTCAGAATTTCCAACTGCTTCTCCAAACAGAAGATATTTAATTTATAATGTTTTACTTCCCCAATCCAGAATCCTATCAAGAATCATGGGTTGCATTCAGTTGTCATGTCTATTTAGTCACCTGTAATCCAGAACAGTTTCCTAGACATCAATTTTTAAAATTTCTTTTTTAAAAGATTTTATTTATTTATTTGACACAGAGAGAGTTAACAAGTAGGCAGAGAAGCAGGCAGAAAGAAGGGGAAGAAGACCCCCTGCTGAGCAGAGAGCCTGATGTGGGGCTCGATCCCAGGACCCTGAGATATTGACCTGAGTCAAAGGCAGAAAGAGGCTTTACCCACTGAACCACTCAGGCACCCCCCATAGACATCAGTTTATTTTGTCTTCTTGTTACATTGCTATTTTTGAAGAATCAGTGTCAGGTGTTTTGTGGAACTCCTCTCACTTCTTGCTTGTATAGTTCCTTCTTCTTGATCAGGTTCAAGTCAAATAATGAATGGCCACTGGAGAGCCACAACCGTGATGTGTGTTCTTCACAAAGTATCACATCAAGAAGCATGTGATCTTAGTTTCTCCTTTACTGGTGGCAGCACAGTTGATCTCTTGGTTAAGGTGCTATCTGTCAGATTTGTCCTTTGTAAATGTACTTGTTCCCTTTTATAATTAATGAGTAATCCTGGGAGCTATTCTCTGAGGTTAGGATGTCTTGTTCCCAACTTGTCATGGAGTAAGTTTTAACATAAATCAACAACTCTTGTCTGAATTAATTATTGCTATGGTGTTTCCGAAATGATGATATCCTCCTTCTAGCATTATTTTCATATTTTTGTTGGCATGCTTCTGGAAACAAGAGTATTAATTTTTGATTTCCCTGCTTCTTTTTTAACCAATGGATTGTTTTATTGTTCTATACATGAAATCATAGTCCTGTGGTTACTCATTGAAGGGATTCTTTAAATTGGCACCTTTTCTGGAAGGACTAACTAACCTTTACTGTGCTTACTGCTGTCTCATTTTCTATAATATTCAATTAAAAGCTAGTAACTCAAATATGTTTTAGAAGAAAAACACTGTCGGGGCGCCTGGGTAGCTCAGTGGGTTAAAGCCTCTGCCTTCGGCTCAGGTCATGATCCCAGGGTCCTGGGATCAAGCCCTGCATCAGGCTTTCTGCTCAGCAGGAAGCCTGCTTCCTCCTCTCTCTCTGCCTGCCTCTCTGCCTACTTGTGATCTGTCTGTCAAATAAATAAATAAAAATCTTAAAAAAAAAAAAAAGAAGAAGGAAAACCCTGTCAAATTGAGAAGACAAACTTGTGCTGTTTTAGGCTCAGATTAATCAATTAAAAGCAATAAAATCAATAGTTGTAGTCTCAGCTCTCAGTTATTTGGGTTGTTACGAAAAGTAAAAGTAAGTCAAGCAGAGAGAGTCAATTATCATATGGTTTCACTTATTTGTGGAGCATAACAAATAACACGGAGGACATGGGGAGATGGAGAGGAGAAGGGAGTTGAGGGAAATTGGGGGGGAGATGAACCATGAGAGACTATGGACTCTGAAAAACAACCTGAGGGTTTTGAAGGGGCGGGGGTGGGTATTGTGGAGGGCACGCATTGCATGGAGCACTGGGTGTGGTGTAAAACTATGAACTCTGTTACGCTGAAAAGAAATAAAAAAAAATACTTTAAAAAAAAACTGTAAAAAAAAAAAAGTAAGCCAACATATAGATATGCTAACTTATGAATGTTCCTTTTAAAAAACTCAATGATTTGCTTATGCCTTATTTATTTTATAGTTTTCTAGTAGATGTACTAGAAACCAAACTTCTTGGATCAAAACAACAGTGAAGAGCATATTATGTATTTCTTTAATCTTTCTGGTTACCTGGGTGCTGTCTAATAAGATGTTGAACTTGTTCTCCAAACAGAATTCTTCTGATGTATTTTCATATATTGATTGAATGAAATGTTCACCCTAGATCTTCAAATATAGGAAAGAATGATTTATAATTTATGCAGAAGTAATATACACAAGAAAATATTACATATCTATGATATTATCATTACCAGACATATATTAAATGTATCATATATCTATTCTAATTATCCATGTATTTAAAAAGCCCATCCCTGGGGCGCTTGGGTGGCTCAGTGGATTAAAGCCTCTGCCTTTGGCTCAGGTCATGATCCCAGGGTCCTGGGATCAAGCCCTGCATTGGGCTCTCTGCTCAGCAGGGAGCCTGTCTCTCCCTCTCTCTCTGCCTGCCTCTTTGCCTACTTGTGATCCCTGCCTATGAAATAAATAAAATAAAATCCTAAAAAAAAAGCCCATCCCTAGCTGGCAACTTTCTGAAAATGAAAGGCTTTTGAGAATCTGCTTGTGAGTTTCTTACTCAATTTTTCTGCTGTGACCTACTATTGGCTCAGTCTGTGGGAGGTTTCTGTTGGTCACTCTGCTGCAGCCAGACCTTGTCAGTGAAAGAGCCTTTGTTTATACACCTCTGTGGTTTTCTTCACAGTATTGAAAATGTTCCTGTTATAGGTTGAGGTAAGGGGAAGGACTCCACTAATGCTTAACTGGTAGGGCCAGGAAGTTGCAAAATTCTGTGTCCGTACAGCACATGGGTCAAGGTAACCTGGACAGGGTCCAAATATACAAACATCCTAGCTGCAATTTTATGGGGTTTTTTTCCTTTCCTTTTTTTTTTTTTTACTCTAATCGCTTATCTTTTTGTGCAACAGAACATTTGAGAGAAATGAGTTTGCTTCCAACTACTTAGAACAAAAATATTTATTTGTCATTATTTCCATACCTTTGAGGACTATTCTAAAAGAAAGTTATGTCATGTGCAGAGTGTATCTTACAAAAAAGAAAACAAAGCAAAACAAAAACACAACTCAAAGATGGCAAAATTTAAAAGTTGAACATTCAAGAGGCACAAATCATGATTAATGAAATAATATAAATGATTAAAAAAATTTTAACCATGTGGATTTATACACTACAGTGAGATAGTTTCCTCTCAAATTCTTGTCCACTTGGAACCTCAATGGACCTTAATTTGGATACAGAGTCTTTGTAGATGTCATTTGTTAAAGATGTCAAGATGAAATCATTCTGTATTTAAGGGGGATTCTAAATCCAATATTTGGTGTCTTTTAAAAATTTTTTTAATTTTTAAAAAAGATTTTATTTATTTATTTGACAGAGAGGGAGAGAGCACAAGTAGGCATGGCAGCAGGCAGAGAGAGAGGGGTAAGCACACTCCCCACTGAGCAGAGAGCCTGATGCGAGGCTCAATCCCAGGACTCTGAGATCATGACCTGAGCCAAAGGCAGAGGCTTAACCCACTGAGCCACCTAGGTACCCTGAATATTTGGTGTCTTTATAGAGAGAAGAGAAGAAGAGGTGGACACAGAGTCACACACAGAAGAAGGCATGTGAAGACAGAGGCAGAGATTGCAGTGACACACCCATAAGCCAAGGGACTCCTGGAGCCACTAGAAGCTGGAGGAGGCAAGGAAGGATTCTCCTCTAGAACCTTCAGTGGGAATATGTTCCTCACAATGCTTTGATTTAAAACTTCTAGAGAACTGTGAGATAATAAATTTCTGTTGTTTTAAGAGACCACATTTGTGGTGATTTGTAATAGCTGTCTTAGCACATAGGCTGAAGAGAAATCAGATGAATTTTAAGTGAGGATTTATAAAAAGCTGTAAGGTTCCTTGGCAAATACAAGAATTTTAAGCCTGATGATATAGCCTAGTTCAGCTATGTCTTTCAAAGGTGACCGCTGAGGTGGTATGTGGGATGAAACTCTTGTGCAGCTCTATGACAAAGACGAAAAAAAAAAAGTGACAACCAAGTTGAAAGCCAGAATAGATAGAGAAGATTTTTAAAAAATAAATGTTATTGCAATGGCAAGAAAATTCATGAACATCTGTGTCACAGTCCAAGGCCAAATTCTTTGTAACATTTTCAGTAAATCAAGAATAATGAAAAATATTTTTACATTGTACTTGGAGTTAGCATTGAACTCCCAGGGATATTTATCTTCATTCAACAAAGATAAAATAACTAGTATGACCCAGATATTGCTTCCAGCTGTGGAGGATTCACCAATAAGCAAAACAAATATCCCTGTTTTTGTGGAGCCTCTAGTTTAGTAGAGATGACAATAAACCTACTTACTAGTAAGTTACCTAACAATATGGAAGAGGAAATGTGCTATGAAAAAAAAAAAGAAATAAAACATGGCAAGAGAGATCAAGAGTTCTCAGTTTGAGGAGGGGGTGTCAATTTTTGTAAAAAGTAGGGTAGGCAGGGTAGACATAGTTGGAAAGGTCAAATTTGAACAGTCTTGACAGCAATAAGGAATTACTCGAGAGGAGAAGAACATTCTAGGCATTCTGCATAGCTAGAGCCAAGGTCCTGGGTGGAAGCTACTTGCTTTTGATGGGGAGCAAAGTAGCCAGAGTAGGTGGACTATAGTAAGAGAAAGAGAGGAGAGAGGGTCAGAAGGGTAATGAGAGGACATGTAATGCTGGGCTTGTAGACCACTGTGAAGGTTTTATCTTTTATTTTAATAAAATGGAGAATTTTTGTAGGTTTGTCTGAAGAATGACATGATCTAATTTACATTTATTCTTGCTTAAGGTATTGGGAATAATGTGTTCATGATGGTTGTGTGGGATGAAGGAGTGGGTGCTGGAGGAGGTTGCAGGAAACTGTTGGATTCTTTTTAAAGGTAGAACCAAGAGGATTTTGTTGTGGCTTACATGTGGGTTTTGAGAAAGAGATAGGAGTCAAGGATGACTCTAGGAGTTTTGATCTGAGCAATCAGAAGAATGGAATTACTATCAAATGAGATACAGAAGACTCTTTGTAGAGTTGATTTTGTAGACGGGGGAAGATTAGCTCAGTTCTGGACCTTTTGATTTTGCAATGTCTATTAGCTGTCCAAGTAGAGATGTTCAATAGGCATTTGGAGATAAGAGTCTGGAGTTCAGAAAGGAGGTCTGGGCTGGAGATAGGCATTTGAGAATCAGTGGCAACTGGGTTGTATTTAAAGTTAGACTAGAATCTAGAATCATTAGAATGAGTGAGTCACCAAGCTGGGGAACATAACTAGAGAAGAGGAGATGACCAAGGACTGACCCCTGATCTCCAATTTTAAAAGCTATGGGAAAAGGGAAGATAATATGGAATGGCCAGTGAAAACAGGAGAAAAACCAAGAGAGGGGGATATTCTTGTCTCCAAATGAAGAAGGTGAATCATAGGGAAAGAGTAATCAGTGGTGTTAAATGCTGCTGATGGTTCAAGCAAGATGAGGCCTGAAATTTGACATGGGTTGCTAGGCACTGTGGCTGTGTTAGAGAAGTGATGGGTGGGTATTCCAGAGGCTGAAAGGAGAATTCAAGAATAGAAGTTTGAGACAGTGCATATAAACAACTATCTGGAGGAGTTTTACTATTAAATGGAAAAATAAAATAGTGCTGACGTGCAAAATGTGGTCAATAAAAATTTTCACAAGTTTCAAATATAACAGCAAGTTCACATGCTTATAGATACGATGCACTTAAGAGTGAAAGTGCAAATATATGGGAGAAGGAGGAAATAATTGAAGCAAAGCTTTTGTGTCAGGGTGGATCAAGATGTAATACACAAGTAGAGAGTTTGGTATGGATAGTTCATTTATGGTAAAAGAGCTGGAACACAGAGTATTTGGTGGTCCATGCTAGGAGCTGATGACACAGTTAAAATGGAAATTACTCTGATTGTTTCAAATGTTTCAGTGAAAATGAAATCAGAATCATCAATGGGGAATAGATATAGCAGTGGGGGAAGAGGAGAAACTGTGGAAATTAATAGAATGAACGTCCTGGGATAGTATCATATGACTTCTGGCAAGGTAAAGAGCCCACTTGAGGTTCATGGTTAGAATTTAAAATGAATCCAGTAATGTAGTACTAGCACCAGGCAAGCACAAAGTTTCTTGGGCTGTAACAGGTGAAATTGATTTCAATAATAAATCTTATGTAACAAAATTAAGTATTATTTTGACTCAATCAACTTAAAAAGTACGAAGGAGACATTTTCCATCCTTCTTTTAGTGCTTGGTCTTTGCAATCTGATGTATGCTTTCCACTCCCATCTCTGTTTGTACCAACTGCATTTCAAGGGTACAGTAGCCACAGGTGCCTAATGGCTCCTGCACTGGCAATATGGGTCTGAGTGATTAGTACAGGAGTGACTGGCTGAGAGACACTGGAGTTCAAGGTCCTCAGGGGAGGAGGAGAGTTCAGGGAACTAAATGGCCAGGCTATTGGTAGGATCATCTTTACATATATTGAAAATTCCAAGAACTAACAAGGAGAACTTTTGAAGAGAATGACAGACAATAAGCAGGTAGATAAAATCAGAGAGAAACAAGGAGGAGTCAGCAGGTAGTAACAACAGTGAGGAGTAATGGAATTTCTAGGGAGAAAAGTAGAAAAGTCTGAAAACAAGTGAGTAGAATTTCTATCCCTCCTCATGGTACAAGGCCTTGAGGGAGAAGAAACAGCTATCACTGGAGAGATCTTCTTTGGGAATCAGTGTCTTCAGAGGTTTTCAGTATGGGGAGAATAATCCGTTAAGCAAGAAATACCAGTTTGCTTAGGATATGAATGTGTCTTGGCTGAGGTTGAAGAATTGTGTAATAGACATTTTTGTAAATATACTTTTATTTTTCAACAGAAGTAAAGAAAGCTTTGCCTGAAATTATAATATTAATAACAATTGGGGTTCAGCCTGGGTGGCTCAGTCAGTTAAGCCTCTGTCTTCTGCTCAGATCCTGGGATCGAGTCTTGCATGGGTTCCTTGCTCAGTGAGGAGTCTGCTTCTCCCTCTTACTCTACTCCTCCCCACCCCCCCGGGCCACTCATGCTCACTCTGTCTCACTCAATCTCCCTCTCAAATAAATAAATCAAATCTTAAAAAAAAAAAAACAATTGTTTTTCTGGACGGGAAAATTCAGGGAGCATATGATTCAAGTTAATGATTGGTTATTTCTGGGAAGTAGACCTCCAGTGACTTTTTCGTTTTTGACTTGGTGCATTTTGTATTAATGTGTTGTTACGATATGTATATTTCTGTTTGAATAAAAAAATTCAAAGACCTATTCTCTCTGTGAGGTCTTTTAATTTGATATATTCTCTCTCCTGAAGGGAGTACGGGGTTTTCAAAAGAATTGCTAAGTGAATAAGATTGGGGTGTGTGTATGTGTGCATTAAATACCTAGTTAGATAAAAATACAAAGAACAGGGGCGCCTGGGTGGCTCAGTGGGTTAAGTATCTGCCTTCAGCCCAGGTCATGATCTCAGGGTCTTGGAATTGAGCTCCGCATTGGACTCTCTGCTCAGCAGGAAGCCTGCTTCTCCCCTCTCTCTGCCTGTTTCTCTGCCTACTTGTGATCTCTCTGTCTGTCATTGAATAAATAAAATATTTTTAAAAAATACAAAGAACAACCAAAGTGATCAAGCAGTCATTAATGAAGGAAACCAGAATATGTCAACTCAAAATATACATCTGTGTCTTAAAAGTTATTTTAAGCTGAAGGCAATTAAGAGCAATAAATGCAGAAAAGGTTCCCTCTTTTCTGCTTAAAGACAAGAAATAAATTCTCATTTTACTGGAAATAGACTCTTACCAGCCTTGAGAAGACACCAGAGTAATCTGCAAATGAATTGTTAAACTATCTACTAGTTATTTCACCATACTTAGCCTTTGGTCCAAACCCCTTTGTCTTGTCATTTCATTCTTCTTTCCTTTCCTTCCTTCCTTCCTCTCTCTCTCTCTCTTTCTTTCTTTCTAAGGTATAAAAGCCTCCCATACTGGTCAGTTTTGGTCTTTATTCTAACGAAGGCTCCCATTTACATGTACAAATTCAGTAACACTTGTGCCCTTTTCTCTCATTAATCTGCCTGTCATTTTAATTTTCAGACACAGCCAGAAACCCTAAGAGTGGAAGAAAACTTTTTCCTCAATTAGGATGACAATCCCAAGTGTTCAGTGTATACAAAGCAAATGCCAACCTTCCCCAGGACAATGTGATTCTCAGACTAAACACCAAGGCAGGCAGCTAAAAGAAAGCTTGTATCTATTGGCACAAGTGTATTTACAGAGCTGCTGAGAAATCGCTATTGATGTGTGAAGTGGATTTAACAATCAATGAAATAGCCTGCAGCTGCCCCCCTCCAAACAATCAGAGAGCAATGGATCTTCTTCTTCTGTAAAATAATATCTGCCCTAGGGGCTCCTGGATGGCTCAGGTGGTTAAGCATCTGACTTTTGTTTTGCCTCAGGTCATGGTCTCAGGGTGGTGAGATGGAGACTGGCCCCACATCGGGTTCTGTGCTCAGCATGGAGTCTGCTTAAGATACTCTCTCTCCCCAATCCCTCCATGCCCTTACTTTCTCTAATAAATAAATAAATATTTAAAAAATTACACCTATCCTTGGTTGGTGGCAGCAACTGTGGTTTTAAGAGCCCATGGCTCTTCTACAATAGCCTTTTTAGACTGAGATGACGGGAAACTTTTGCTTGAAATAAGCCACAATTCTTTCAAGTCAAAATGATAATTTGACTTAAAAAAAAAAAAAAAAGATTAGAGCTGCCATTATTTTTGTTCGTTTTTTAGAATTCCTTCCTCTTAACATTTTGTGATTTTCCTAATTGCTATTATTTTTTTATTAAATTATTTTTATTAACATACAATGTATTATTTGCCCCAGGGGTACAGGTCTGTACAGGCTTACACATTTCACAGCACTCACCATAGCCCATACCCTCCCCGATGTCCATAACCCACCCACCCTATTCCTACCCCCCCACCTCCAGCCCATAGTTTGATTTGTGAGATTAAGATTCCCTTATGGTTTGTCTCCCTCCCGATCTCATCTTGTTTCATTTTTGCCTTCTGTACCACCTACAACCCCCTGCCCTGCCTCTCAAATTTCTCATATCAGAGAGATCATATGATAATGTCTTTCTCTGATTGACTTATTTCGCTCAGCATAATACTCTCTAGTTCTATCCACGTCATTGCAAATGGCAAGATTTCATTTCTTTTGATGGCTGCATAGTATTCCATTGTGTATATATATACCACATCTTCTTTATCCATTCATCTGTTGATGGACATCTAGGTTCTTTCCATAGTTTGGCTATTGTGCACATTGCTGCTATAAACATTCGGGTGCACGTGCCCCTTCGGATCACTACATTTGTATCTTTAGGGTAAATACCCAGTAGTGCAATTGCTGGGTCATAGGGTAGTTCTATTTTCAACTTTTTGAGGAACCTCCACGCTGTTTTCCACAGCGGTTGCACCAGTTTGCATTCCCACCAACAGTGTAGGAGGGTTCCCCTTTCTCCGTACCCTCGCCAGCATCTGTCATTTCCTGACTTGTTAATTTTAGCCATTCTGACTGGTGTGAGATGATATCTCATTGTGGTTTTAATTTGTATTTCCCTGATGCCGAGTGATGTGGAGCACTTTTTCATGTGTCTGTTGGCCATCTGGATGTCTTCTTTGCAGAAATGTCTATTCATGTCCTCTGCCCATTTCTTGATTGGATTATTTGTTCTTTGGGTATTGAGTTTGATAAGTTCTTTATAGATTTAGGATACTAGCCCTTTATCTGATATGTCATTTGTGGATATCTTCTCCTATTCTGTCAGTTGTCTTTTGGTTTTGTTGACTGTTTCCCTTGCTGTGCAAAAGCTTTTGATCTTGATGAAGTTCCAATAGTTCATTTTTGCCCTTGCTTCCCTTTCCTTTGACAATGTTTCTAGGAAGAAGTTGTTGTAGCTGAGATCGAAGAGGTTGCTCCCTATGTTCTCCTCAAGGATTTTGATGGATTCCTTTCTCACATTGAGGTCTTTCATCCATTTTGAGTCTATTTTTGTGTGTGGTGTAAAGAAATGGTCTAGTTTCATTTTTATGCATGTGGCTGTCCAATTTTCTCAACACCATTTGTTGAAGAGACTGTCTCTTTTCCATTGGATATTTTTTCCTGCTGTGTTGAAGATTGGTTGACCATAGAGTTGATAGTCTATTTCTGAGCTTTCTATTCTGTTCCATTAATCTATGTGTCTGTTTTTGTGCCAGTACAATACTGTCTTGATGATGACAGCTTTGTAATGGAGCTTGAAGTCTGGAATTGTGATGCCACGAACTTTGACTTTCTTCTTCAACATTCTTCTGGCTATTTGGGGTCTTTTCTGGTTCCATATAAATTTTAGGATTATTTGTTCCATTTCTCTGAATAAAAGTGATGGTATTTTGATAGGGATTGCATTAAATGTGTAGATTGCTTTAGATAGCACAGACATTTTCACAATATTTGTTCTTCCAATCCATGAGCATGGAATGTTTTTCCACTTCTTTGTGTCTTTCTCAATTTCTTTCATGAGTAATTTATAGTATTCTGAGTACAAGTTCTTTGCCTCCTTGGTTAGGTTTATTTCTAGGTATCTCATTGTTTTGGGTGCAATTGTAAATGTGATCAACTCCTTAATTTCTCTTTCTTCTGTGTTGTTGTTGGTGTATAGAAACACAACTGATTTCTGAGCATTGATTATATATCCTGACACTTTACTGAATTACTTTATGAGTTCTAGCAGTTTTGGAGTGGAGGCTTTGGGTTTTCCACATAAACTATCATGCCATCTGCAAAGAGTGAGAGTTTGATTTCTTCTTTGCTGACTGATTTAGGTGACTTTTATTTATTTATTTTTGTTTTCTGATTGCCAATGCTAGGAATTCTTGTACTATGTTGAATAGCAGTGGTGATAGTGAACATCCCTGACATGTACCTGAACTTAGGGGAAAAGCTCTCAGTTTTACCCCATTGAGAATGATAATTCCTGTGGGTTTTTCATAGATGGCTTTGATGGTATTGAGGTATGTACCCTCTATCCCCACACTTTGGAGAGTTTTGATCAAGAAAGGATGTTCTACTTTGTCAAATGCTTTTTCAGCATCTCTCAAGAGTATCATATGATTCTTGTTCTTTCTTTTATTAATGTATTGTGTCATATTGATTGATTTGCAGATGTTGAACCAAACTTGAGCCCAGAAATAAATCCCACTTGGTCTTGGTGAATAATCCTTTTAATGTACTGTTGGATCCTATTGGCTAGTATTTTGGTGAGAATTTTTGCATCGGTGTTCATCAAGGATATTGGTCTGCAATTCTCCTTTTTGACAGGGTCTTTGACTGGTTTTGGGATCAAGGTAATGCTGGCCTCATAAAATGAGTTTGGAAGTTTTTGTTCCATTTCTATTTTTTGGAAGAGTTTCAGGATAACAGGTATTAGTTCTTCTTTAAATGTTTGGTAGACTTCCCCTGGGAATCCACCTGGCCCTAGGCTCTTGTTTGTTGGGAGATTTTTGATGATTGCTTCTACCTCCTTACTGGTTATAGGTCTGTTCAGGTTTTCTATTTTTTCCTGGTTCAGTTGTGGTAGTTTATATGTCTCTAGGAATGCGTCCATTTCTTCCAGATTGTCAAATTTGCTGGTGTATAGTTGCTCATAATATGTTCTTATAATTGTTTGTATTTCTTTGGTATTGGTTGCAATCTCTCCTCTTTCATTCATGATTTTATTTATTTGGGTCCTTTCTCTTTTCTTTTTGATAAGTCTGGCCAGGGTTTATCAATCTTATTAATTCTTTCAAAGAACCAGCTCCTAGTCTCGTTGGTTGTTCTATTTTTTTTTTTTTTTTTTTGGTTTCTATTTCATTTATTTCTGCTCTGATCTTTATTATTTCTCTTCTCCTGCTGGGTTTAGGCTTTCTTTGTTGTTCTTTCTCCAGCATCTTTAGGTGTAGGGTTAGGTTGTGTATTTGAGACCTTTCTTGTTTCTTGAGAAAGGCTTGTATTGCTATATACTTTCCTCTCAGGATCGTCTTTGCTGTGTCCTAAAGATTTTGAACAGTTGTGTTTTCATTTTCATTTGTTTTTCAATTCCTTTCTAATTTCCTGGTTGACCCATTTATTCTTGAGTAGGATGTTGTTTAGCCTCCATGTTTTTGGGTTCTTTCCAACTTCCCTCTTGTGACTGAGTTCTAGCTTCAGAGCATTGTGGTCTGAAAATATCTAGGGGATGATCCCAATATTTTGGTACTGGTTGAGACCTGATTTGTGACCCAGGATGTGATCTATTCTGGAGAATGTTCCATGTGCACTAGAGAAGAATGTGTATTCTATTGCTTTGGGATGGAATGTTCTGAATATATCTGTGAGGTCCATCTAGTCCAGTGTGTCATTTAAAGCTTTTATTTCCTTGTTGATCTTTTGCTTGAATGATCTGTCCATTTTAGTGAGGGGGGGGTGTTAAAGTTCTGTACCATTTTTGTATTATTGTTGATGTGTTTCTTTGATTTTTATTATTAATTGGTTTATATAGTTGGCTGCTCCCATGTTAGGGGTATAGATATTTCCAATTGTTAGATCTTCTTGTTGGACAGATCCTTTGAGTATGATATAGTGTCTTTCCTCATCTCTTATTATAGTCTTTGGCTTAAAATCTAATTGGTCTAAGGATGTCCACCCAGCTTTCTTTTGATGCCCATTAGCATGGTAAATTGTTTTCCACCCCCTCAGTTTAAATCTGCAGATGTCTTTGGGTCTAAAATGAGTTTCTTGTAGTCATCATATCAATGGGTCTTGTTTTTTTATGCATACTGATACCCTGTGTCTTTTGATTGGGGCATTTAGCCCATTTACATTCAGGGTAACTATTGAAAGACATGAATTTAGTGCCATTGTATTGCCTGTAAGGTGACTGTTACTGTATACTGCTTCTATTCCTTTATAGTCTATTACTTTTAGGTTCTGTCTTTGCTTAGAGGACACCTTTCAATATTTCCTATAGGGCTGGTTTGGTGTTTGCAAATTCTTTAATTTTTGTTTGTCTTGGAAGCTTTTTATCTCTCCTTCTATTTTCAATTATAGCCTAGGTGTATATGGTATTCTTGGCTTCATATTTTTCTCATTTAATGCTCTGAATATATCATGCCAGTCCTTTCTGGTCTGCCAGGTCTCTGTGGATAAGTCTGCTGTCAATCTAATATTTCTACCATTGTATGTTACAGACGTCTTTTCCTGAGCTGCTTTCAGGATTTTCTCCTTATCACTAAAATTTGTAAGTTTTACTCTTAGAGGATGGGGTGTGTACCTATTCTTTTTTTTTTTTTTTTAATTTTGAGGGGGATTCTCTGTGCCTCTTGGATTTTGATGCTTGTTCCTTTTGCCGTATTAGAGAAACTCTCTTTCATAATTTGCTCCAATATACCTTCTGCCCCCCTCTCTGTTTCTTCTTCTTCTGGGATCCTAATTATTCTAATATTGTTTCATCTTATGGTATCACTTATTTCTCGAATTCTCCCCTCATGGTCCAGTAGTTTTTTGTGTCTCTTTTACTCAGCTTCCTTATTCTCCATCATTTGGTCTTCTATATCACTAATTCTCTCTTCTGCCTCATTTATCCTAGCACCAGGAGCCTCCATTTTTATCCATAAAAGTATTTAATTTCTACAGAAAGGGATTCTTTAATATCAACCGTGCCTTTTTCAAGCCCAGCTAGCACCTTGATGATCATCATTCTGAACTCTAGTTTTGACATATTACCAATGTCTGTATTGATTAGGTCCCTAGGCATTGGTACTGGCTCTTGCTCTTTTTTTCTTTCTTTTTTTTTTTTTTTTTTTGTGGTGAGTTTTTCCACCTTGTCATTTTACCCAGATAAGAATATATGAATGAGACAGCAAAATATTAAAAGGGTGGCAAAGACCCCCGAAAAATATATGCTAACCAAATAAGAAAAGATCTGAAAACTGGGGGAAAAGATGGGGGGAAAAATAAAAGAAATAAAAAATAAATTTGTAGGGTTGCTTAGGTGGCTCAGTGGGTTAAGCCTCTGCCTTCAGCTCAGGTCACAATCAGGGTCCTGGGATCGAGCCCCCATGGGGCTCTCTGCTCAGCAGGGAACCTGCTTCCCCCCTCTCTGACTGCCTACTTGTGATCTCTCTCTCTCTGCCAAATAAATAAATAAAATCTTTTAAAAAAATATGGCTTCTAACTTGGAAAACCTTCCTTTGACTTTGCATTCAAATTGTTAAAAAAATAAATATATATATGTGTATATATATATATGTGTGTGTGTGTGTGTATATATATATATGTATACATATATATATATATATATTTAGACTCGTAAATAGAACAGAGCCATTCACTAGATGATTTTGGGTGTATTTTGGTCTCTTAGAAGAAACTGCCTCCCAAAATTTTAAAAGAAGAAAAATTTATATATATACAAGAATAAGGATAAACATAATGAAGGGATGGAATATGACTGTAAAGATGAAAATTTTAAGAAATTCTAAAAAAGGAATTGATAAGATAAGTTCATTGGAAAAAGGATAAAAAAAGAGGAGAGAATGTGATCAGGTTGGAGCTAAATTAAGGTATATTTTGAACTATTAGAAGAAAGTATATCCCAAAATTTGAATGATAAAATTTATATGTATACAAAAAAATAAGGTTAAATACAATGAAGGGATAAAATATGACTATAACAATGAAAACTTAAAAAGATTTTATTAAAAAAGGTATTTATAAGATAAAATATTTAAAAAACATTAAAAGAAGAAAGCGGAAAAGTTAAAAAAATAGAATAAGAAAAAAATAAAATTAAAAATGTTTAACTCTGCCAGAGTAAAAGATCATGGGGAAAAAGCCGTGAATTCTACATGTTGCTTTCCCCAAGCTCTGGAGTTCTGTAGTTCTCATTGATTGTGAACTCGGTCTGGGCTGGATGTCTTGCTGATATTCTCAAATGTCTTTGCTGAGGTCCAATTGCACCTTGCCAGGGGCAAGGCTAAATAATCTGCTCAGGTTCACTCTCCATGGCTTTTTTTCCTGAATGCTTTCTGTAGAGCATTGGAGGATGGGAATGAAAATGGCAGCCTCCCAATCTCTGGCCTGGAGGAGCCGAGAGCTCAGGGCCCCAAGTCTTCAGTGGGGCCCCACTCCTCAGTGTGTGCTCAGAAAAAAGCAGTCAGTCTCTCCTATCTCCCTGGTCCCCAGCCTCACTCAATGCTCAACTGGTCTGTGACCAAGCATTTTTATCTCTGGTGCATGGCCCCGTTTGGAGTCTCCAAACCCAGCATTCCTGCCACGTGTTCCCATGCTGCTCCTCCTGGAGGAGGAAGGAGTCAGGTCTCTCTGGATCTGCCACTTGTGGGGGCCCTGCTCGAAAAACAGTGGTCCGACTGTGCCTTGGATCATGGTTACCCAAGCTGAGAGCTCACTCCTAAGATCGGTCCCTGTAGCTGGCTTCTCCTCTCTGATACCTGGCAGCTCTGCCACACTGAGACATCCCCCGTATTTCTGTGACCCTGCGGGTCCTGAGACCACACTGTCCCCGTGAGGGGTCCACCACCGCTGAGCCTCTGGAGTGATGTCCCTCAGTGGAGCAGACCTCTAAAGGTTCTGATTTTGTGCTCTGCTGCTCTACCACTTGCAGGGAACCAACCCCCACCCCCCCCCCCACAGTCTATATTCCCGTCATTTCAGATTCACTTCTTTGAATGTTCTACCTTCCTGAATGTGGTCAGTTTTCTGTTCCTAGAATTGCTGCTCTTCTCTTCCATCTCCTGTTGAGTTTGTAGGTGTTCAGAATGGTTTGATAACTATCTAGCTGAACTCCTGCAACCTGATGTCATTTCAGTCTGCTCCTCCTCCACCATCTTGCTTCGTCCTACTTGCTATTATTATAGTTCATTGGAATAGTTATACTTTTTCAAGTAGTTTTGATAATTATCAAGATAGATTGATTTAGGTCACAAAGGTACTTTATTATTGACAGCATAACAGAATAGAAAGGGCATAGTGTCTGGAATCAATTCTGTCTCCCCCAAATTCATATGTTGAAATCCTAACCTCTGAAGTGATGATATTAGGATTTGTGCCTTTAGGAGGTGATTAGGTCAAAGATCAGAGCCTCCTGAATGGGGTGAGTGCTCTATTAAGGAGATCCGAAAAAGCTCCCTATTCCCTTCTGCCATGTGTGGATCAATGAGGAAGGAGGCTCTCATCAGACACTGAAACTGTAAACTCAATTATCTTGGAATTTTTAGCCTCTAGAATTACGAAAAGTAAACTTTTATTGTTTATAAGCTACCCAGTTTATAATGTTTTTGCTGCAGTAGCCCAAGTGGACTGAGACAGTATTTGAAATCAAGCTTGAGATTTGAATGCAGACTCTACCATTTGCTGACTGTGTAACCATGAGTGGTCACTCAAATTTTCTAAGGTATCTCTTCAGTCTCTGTATAATCAGTACAGTGACATCTCAAAAAGTTTTTACAAGAATTAAATGAGCTAATGTGTCTGCTACATGGTAAACTCAACACATGTTAGTGATTATTTTTAAGGATTAGCCCATATTGTCAATTAGAAATACTGGTACCAGTTTTTGTTGTTGTTTGTTTGTTAAGATTGACAATTATTATAATTATAAGCATATTCCTAATTTTTACATAAAAAATATCATACCTACTTCAGTCCTCAAAATCATTTGCAGTCTATAGTTTTTTATTTGTCTTTTAATATCATTAAAAAAAGCCCTTCTATATAATCAAATCAATCATGTAATATCATTAAATCAAATGCACAAAACTTCATAGTGCTTGTCACAAATAAGAAAAGTTATTGTGCTCTCTGGAGGATATAAAGTCTGCTCTTTTTTTTTTTTTTTTTTTTTTTTGGATTTTATTTCTTTATCCAAGAGAGAGAGAGAAAGGAAGAGAGAATGCATGAGCAGGGGGAGTGGGCATTGGAGAGGAGACAAGCAGAGGGCAAGCAGACTCCCTGATGAGCATGGAGGGGTGGGGACGGGCCAGGTCTCCATCTCAGGATCCTAAGATCCCCATCTGAGCCAAAGTGAGACACTCAACTGCCTGGGCCACCTACGTGCCCCATAACTCCTGCTCTTAAGATGCAGGGACAGAGCAAACATTTGTCAGATGAGTTTTATAAATAATAGGCTTTCTAAAAATCATAGGAATTCCATTTCACTATAGGTAGATGGTGCTATAAGAAGACATCATGATAAAGGAAGGATTTCAACCAAACCTTCAAGAAATACAGAAAGCCTTGGGAGATTATCCATTTTATTTTGCACCCAAAAATATCTTACAAAGTTGTGTTTATTACATGCTGCAGCTAATGAGACCACACATAATGAACACAATTTCCCTCTCTGGCTAACATAAGAGACTGCTACTTCACCAGTGAAAACTCCAGCCTCACTTTTTACTCCTCTCCCCTGGATAAAACTTACCACACCCAATCACCAATCACTTGTAAAGTCACAGTGCTTCTGGTATTTCATTATTTTACCACGTTTGACACAAGACAAGGTAAATTCAGTAGCTGACATGTCAAGATTTTGAGAAGAGGAATTAAATATTTGGGATTTTCAGTACAGAATTTTCCAAATTTTGTTCTATAGAATACTAGGTCTTTGATAAATTTCTGGAGATTTCTAAAGCAGAATCACCTAAATTTGTGATTTATCTCTTTCATAAGTTTCTGGGGATTTTTAAAGCAGAATCACCTAAATTTGTGATTTGTCTCTTTCATAAGTTTCTGGGGATCTTAAAGGCAGAATCACCTAAATTTGTGATTTACCATGCTCTTTGGCAATTTTAAAGGTCTTAAGAAGACTTGCAGTTCATAACACCTGCTCATGCACAACCAGCATTTGATGACAGAAACCTTTATTTATATTATTTCTATGAAATCAATGAGAGAAGTTGATGAGTTAAACTAACAGTGTACTAGTAAACCTTCTTAGGCAATTCAGTCACAACATAATCTTCTATAGAATACTATTGATTGAGATTAGTGATATCCATACAAAACTTTCATTCATATTGTAGGTAATTTCCTTATAATAGAATAACAGAAATTTCTCTTTGTCTCATTACTAGGACTCTTCATGGATTTCTTGAATAACTAATTATCTTTATTGCAATAGGACTGTAAGTCAAGGACTTATATAACTTCCTTCTTTGTATTGGGTGCTAGAAAACTTAGAGCCAGATTTTGGCTTTATAATAGTCTCATTTCTGGCTTAATGATATCTTCTTACCTTCATTTTCCTTTTGACTTGTTCTCTTTATTTGCCTAGTTTTAGCTGAGTTTTTTTCCCATGCTCATTGAAGAAATATTATAGATTGCCTTGAAGTTTTTTTTTTTCTTTTGGAATAAGAGGGCTATAAACAAATACATAACTTTATTTTACCAACTACCAACTTTTGTTTTCATTTGTTATACATTTCTTTGGTGGGAGCAGGGAAGAATACACTTCGATTTAATCAGTTGTTTTTAAAAACAGACTCACATGATAATTTACCTCAAATATATGAAGGAGAATGAGTTATTTGAACAAAACTTCAACAAATGGCATCTTTGCTCTTCTTTTATCTTTTAAATTCTTCTGAAAATAGTGTATCAAAATGTTGAGGATTTATATATTGAAAATAAGTTATTTATTCCCATTAAACAGAATAGTTTTGCATTATTTAGTTTCAGAATTTTAGTTGACACTCTTGCATTTGCTCATGGCAAGAATGTTCAAGAACAATAAGTCAGGGCTAATGAGAAGTCTGTCTTCACCCTCCCAGCCTTGAGGATGCTTTCTGTGTAGGCAAGGGAAACTCTGGTTTTATTTCCCCTATGAGAAGAAGGGCTAAGCATTTTTTTTTATTCAAGTCATCACCCATTACCCAATATGTTTATAACTGCCTGAGGCAAATAAGAACACTGATGAGCTTAATAGGTATCTGACTTATCTGACTTTTCACACTAAGTGAAACCCGGATGTGATCACCATGTTCTGTTGGAACAGATATTTCACAATTGTATGAATAGACAAAAATGCTGGCAGAATTAAGTGCTACATATCCCCGTCATTGTAGGCAAGCAGAACTCAGAAAGAACTGCATCAAAACAAGTATAAACAGTCACCCTGTGGCCAACTTTCGGTTTTGGCTCAGGTCATGATCTCAGGGTCCTGGGATCAAGTCCTGTGTCAGGCTTCATACTAAGTAGGGAGTCTGCTTGAAGATTCTCTCACTTTCCCTCTATCCCTCCCCAAGCTCAGTCTCTCTCTCTTTAAAATAAACAAATAAATTTTAAAAAAATAAAATAAAATACCTATGACATTATGAAATAAAAAATACAATGTAGAAAATACTAAGCCCTTGTTTCTACATCAGAGGTATGAGTCTTTGGGTATTCTACTGATATTTTATTCTATTAATTTTGAGTATGTCTCCTCCAATTTGGCTGTTTAAATAAACCCAAGCCTGGAAGCCACTTTGGAATTAGTGACACTTATTCTTTCACAGATGCCTTACTGTCTATGGCCATACCACCCTGAATGCACCTGATCTCATCTGATCTTGGAAGCTGAGCAGGGTCGGGCCTGGTTAGTACTTGGATGGGACACAGATGCCTTACTTCCTGGGGAAGCTAGTAAACTTTTCACATAGGTCAGATTCTGGATATTGCAACTTTGTTACGTCATTAAACAAAAGTTTAAATCAAAGTCAAATTAACAAATCACTACCATAAAAAATGATTTCCTTATTGCATAAGATAATTAAAGGTATTCCTAGATTTTATAGCAATGCAAAACTCGGGACTTGATCCCTGATAAAGAGGAGAATCAGTAAAGTATACAAAAAAGAAAAACTCAGTTTTCTAGGAGTTGTGTGTCCTTTACTTTTGAACAGAACGCTTTACTTTTGGTCACCAAATGTGTGGAGGTTTTTCCCCTTCCCAGCAATTCTCTCTCTCTCTCTCTCTCTCTCTCTGCCCCTAGTTATTACAACCAGTGAAGATTTTAAAAATCGCACTTGGAGAGGCTGGGTGGCTCAGTGGGTTAAGGCCTTTGCCTTTGGCTCAGGTCATGATCCCAGGGTCCTGGGATGGAGCTCCGCATTGGGCTCTCTGCTCAGCGGGGAACCTGCTTCTCCCTGCCCCCACCCCCCACTGCTCTCTGCCTGCCTCTCAGTCTACTTGTGATCTCTGTCTGTCAAATAAATAAATAAAATCTTTTTTTTTAAAATCCCATTTGGAGGGACATCTGGGTGATTCTGTTGCTTAAGCCACTTCCTTTGGCTCATGATCCCAAGGTCCTGGGATCCAGTCTTGTACCAGGCTCCTTGCTCAGCAGGAAGCCTGCTACTCCCTCTGCCTGCCCTTCCCCCTGCTTGTGCTTTCTTTCATTCATTCTCTCTCTCTCTGACAAATAAATTAATAAAAATCTTTTTAAAAATCCCACTTGGACATTAGGTGAGAGCAGGACAAAAGGTGGACAGCAAATTAAACTGCAGATCAAGCAGACAGGGGCATGTGGCCACTTATATTTCCACCAGACAATGGCTACAGGAAAGAGAAGTGGCCCTCACAGGCAGGATCTCTGTCAGAGTAACAGTGCACAGAGTCCACCATGAGCTCCCAACTAAACACATGGGAGAGACAAGAACAAAAAGCATTTAAAAGGAAGGAAAAATAAAGCTGGACACCAGTTGGATTTCCTACAGTATGACCCAATTCAATACTATCCTCTTGGAGATGGTGTCGGATCCAATAGGTTAAGGGCTCAGTCCCACAAAACTGCCTTCACCTCAATCGCAAGTGGGTCCCAGGTTACCCACAACTTCTGTCCAATGTGGCTCCAAATAAGAGGTTCCCATGATGCCCTCCTCAAGTTCAATTAATTTACTAGGGTGGCTCAAAGAAGTCAGTGTATTATTTACTAAGGTTGACTTGTTTATTAAAGGACATGATAAAGAATACAGGTGAGCAGGCAGATAAAAAGGTACATAGGGCAAGATATTTGGGGAAGAGTGCAGAGCTTCTATGCCTTCTCTGAGCATGTCACTCTCCCCACACCACTACCAGTTCACCAACCTGGAACCTCTCTTAACCTCATACTACTAGAATTTTTATGGAGACTTTATCACATAGGCATGATCGATCATTAACTACACTTTCAGCCCTTTTACCTTCTCAAGAGAATGAAGGGTGGGGTAAAAAATTCCGGGCTTCTAATCATAGCTTGTTCTTTCTGGTGACCATCTCTCGTCCAGGAACCACCAAGAAGCTTACCCGGAGGGGCCCCGATAAAACAAAAGACTCTCCTCTCACCCAGGAAATTATAAAAGTTTTAGGAGTTGTATCAGAAACTAGGGTCAATGACCAAATATTAGAACCAAAAATGTTCCTAGTGCTCTTACCACTTAAGAAATTACAATAAAAAAAAAAAAGAAAGATATGAAGTCTAACAGTTCGGAATTACAAGGCAGCAGATGTGGAGAAAGGGAAAATACTTTAGAATGAGAGTCATCTGCTTATATTCTGGCTCTGTCCATTACCAGCATCTGTGGTCTCAGTTCTCAGAGGACAGAATCCGTGAACCTATGGAATAACCCTAGCATAATGCCTGGCATAGAGCAGATGTCACAAAAACACAGTTTTTTTTCTCTTTCTCTTTATTGAATTTTCTCCAACCATTTATGCTAATCATTTCACAAATATTGGCCAATTACTTGGAAGAATCAATTTAATCTCAGACTCATGAGAATTCAAAATGCACAGAAGATCATTAGCTGCACCTGAACTTTTACTGAGAAGGTACTTAGCAAATTATGACTCACTGACCTGGCTTTGTGCGCAGATTAAATATTATTATACAACATATGGTAGCTGAAGCTTCACAGTTTTGTTTTGTTTTGTTTCAAAATTATTTATTTGAGAGAGAGAGAGACAACAGAGAGATACAAAGCAGTGGAGAGGAGCAGGAGGAGAGGGATAAGCAGACTCCATGCTGAGTGCAGTGCCCAAGGTGGGAGTCAATTGAAGCTTCACAATTTTTAAACAAACCTCATTGACTGGTTATCCATGTTTTACCTTCTCATGTGTCTCAGTATTCTCAAAAGCTACTTCTCTGCTTGATACCTGAACTTTTAAATGCATCTTTGACTCTGTTGAACAAAGGGTGATGAAAAGATGAGATTCCGTTTTGTTGAGAAATAGTTGTGACTTTATTTACCTGGCTTGAAGCAAAAGTCAAGAGGAAGAACACACAGCACTACTTGTCTCCAGTAAATACGACCAAATGAGTAAGACAGGCAGAAAACCCAAGGATAACAATGACATGGGATTAAGTCCAAGAATTTAAATACAAAGTGTTGCTGAGTCACTGAAGAGGTAGTAATTATGTTACCTAGGGTATATCATTTTTTAAAAAATATATTGTTTTTAATGTGCTGTTGGATCCTGTTTGCTAGGATCTTGTTGAGAATCTTAGCATCCATATTCATCAGTGATATTGGTCTGAAATTCTCCTTTTTGGTGTGGTCTTTGCCTGGTTTGGGGATCAGGGTAATGCTGGCTTCATAAAAAGAGTCTGGAAGTTTTCCTTCAGCTTCAATTTTTTGAAACAGCTTCAGGAG
>PISX010010413.1:0-70533 GCA_004024625.1 Mellivora capensis | reverse complement strand
CTTAAAAAAAAAAAAAAAAAACAGGGGCACCTGGGTGGCTCAGTTGGTTAAACACCTGCCTTCGTCTCAGCTCATGATCCTGGAGTCCCGTAATCAAGTGCGGCATCAGGCTCCCTCCTCGGTGGGGAGTCTGCTTCTCCCTCTGACCTTACCCTCTCATGCTCTCTCTCTCTCTCTCAAATAAATAAGTAAAATATTTTTTAGAATAAAATTTTTAAAAAATAGCCCAAAAGGATGGAGGTGGGCGGGATTAACTGTCCTCTGAGACTGAACGACCTGGCCCACCGTACCGGGCCTCCTCACTCAGAAACAGTGGGACGGCCCCCCTCCTCACCCGCTCTTCCTATCTACTCCCAGAATATCCATTCTCGACACCCACACTTCTGCCTGGTGTTTGTCCCGAAGCCCCTCGTCATCAGGGCAGTTCTCACCCAAAGCTGCCTTGAACCCCGGCTCCCCGGGCATCTGGCCCCCTGCTGCCACTTAACTAGATTTAGTTATTTTTTTTTTAAATAAAAAAATAAAAATAAAATAAAAATAAAATAAAATAAAATATTTTTATTTGCCACACAAGTGGTTGTTGTGTTTTCTGTTTTTTCTGTCTCCCCTGCTAGGATGCAAGCCTCACAAAGACAGGTTTCTGTATATATCTTCTTCTGATAAATTCCAAGGATTTACAACAGAGCACAGCTCATAACAGGTACTCCGAGCCATGACAAGGAAATGCAACATACAATCCGGAACTGGATCCCTCGGCTTATAAAGGACATGACGAGGGCGGGCGCAGTCTGACTGGGGTCTGAGGATTAGGAGGTAGTCACGTGTCAGTGTTGATTTCCTGTCGTCCCTGTGGTTGTAGGAAAGAAGACTAAAGAATTCCAGGACAGTGAGCATCTGTCGGGAGGCTCTGAGGAGGGGAGGAGGGGGGCAGAGGAGAAGCACTCTTGGACTACACTCCCCACTTTCTGTGACTGCTTCAGGCTTTGTTTTGGTTTTTTGGCACTGTTAAAAAATTTTTTTTTAATTTTTGGGGAGCCTGGGTGGCTCAGTGGGTTAAAGCCTCTGCTTTCGGCTCAGGTCATGATCCCAGGGTCCTAGGATCAAGCCTGCTTCCTCCTCTCTCTCTCTCTGTCTCACCTCTCTCCTCTCTCTCTCTCTCTGCCTGCCTCTCTGCCTACTTGTGATCTCTGTCTGTCAAATAAATAAAATCTTTTTTAAAAATTTTTTTTTAATTTTTAAAAATAAAATAAAATAAAAACCTTGTCTTGAACGTAGTATTAAAAAAAAAAAAAAGACCTAAAAAGATACTCATCGCTTTGTTATAAATGGTTATTTCTGGAAAGGGCAATGAAATTGCTGGGGAAACGGAGGAGAGGAACTTTCATTTTCACTCTGCATGGTTTTTACAAAACAAAAAAAAAAGCATGTATTCTTTATATGATATTTAAATAATAAAATTTTGGGGGGTGGAACTGGTCCACAGAAATGACACGTACACTGGCCCTTAATCCAAAGTGAAAACCCCAGAGCCCAAGCAAAGACGACACTCGCTCTCCTCCCCTGTCTGAGTCTTTCGGACGCTCCACACCTGCCCTGCGTCTTCAATGAACTCTGTTCTCACCCACCCCTCGGGTCCCGTTTGACTCCTCCCTGTGTAAAGCCAGGGACCCTCTTGGGCGGTCCCATGGGACCCCCTCTGGGTCTTCAGACCCGGCTAGCCTGTGTCACCACCGCTCCCCGGGGACGCTGCAGGCATAGACGAGGCGAGACCTGGTGACAATGACGCGGAGGCAGCCGCCCCGTCCACCTGGTGAGGACAAGCTTCGTCCAGCTCTGGTTCCCACACCCGCCTGTGGCTCCAGAAAAAGGGACTTTGCCAGCAAAACTGGCAGCATCTGCTGGGCTTGGAAGAGTGTCTTGGAGACAAGATGACAAAATTGACAAACGTCTCCTACTGTATTTACATTTTTTGACTGCAAAGAACTTTGCAGTTTACTAAAGTTTGATCTGCTTCCAATTTTTTAACAAATGCTTACTACCATCATTTTTATGATGGTTACATAATTCCCATGTCCCCGTAACCCAACTTCAGCTATTCAATCCTGTTCCACTCTAACCCTCCCGCACTGGATTCTTTATGTTGGGGGAAATCTCCAACATCCTATCATGCCATCCATAAATACTTTATATATTGCTAAAAGAGGACCTTTTTCTTAAACATCAACACAACACTATTTCTATGCCAAATTTTCCTCTGGGCCACGAACTGTCCATTTAGTTTCTAAACGTCTCTGATATTCTCTCTCTCTCTCTCTCTCTCTCTCACACACACACACACACACACACACGCATGCACACAGAGTGGGTCTGCTCAAATCAAAAGCTAACAGGACCCACACGCTGCATTCGGCTGACTCTTGGGTTCCCTTTATTCAGGATTTCCTCCTTGTTCCTCTCTTTTTCTTTCCTTTGCATTTCTATGTCCCCTGCAGAGCTAACCGTCTATCCCATGTAAGGTACTCTGTCCCTCCCTTTCTCTGACTCCCCTAACCTCCCCCCTGCCCCAATCATCTTTTTAAAAACTACTTTGTTGGGGCGCCTGGGTGGCTCAGTTGGTTAAAGCCTCTGCCTTCAGCTCAGGTCATGATCCCAGGGTCCTGGGATCGAGTCCCGCATCGGGCTCTCTGCTCAGTGGGGAGCCTGCTTCCCCCCCTCTCTCTACCTGCCTCTCTGCCTACTTGTGATCTCTCTGTCAAATACATAAGTAAAAAAAAACTACTTTGTTGGTAGATCCTGGTCACGCCTAGGATAGTGGTCCTCGATGCTCAGGCTCTAGCAGGGATCCTGAAGAGGAGGAGGTAAGAGCTCCCTCCCCCCACCCGAGAGCTCCGCTAATCACTCCATCAACCCACAGGGAAAGCAAAAGTGCACAAAAATTCCCCAAAAATCACTCACGCAGGCATCACTCTGCAACTGCCATGACCTGGGTAAATCACTGTCCTTCTTGGGCCTTACTTTCCTCATCTTTAAAATTCGAAGATGAAGGTCCCCTGGGTGGCCCAGCTGGTTGAGTGCATGACTCTTGGTTTCGGCTCAGGTCATGGTCTTGGGGTCCTGGGATGGAGCCCTGTGTCGGGCTCTGTGCTTAGCAGAGAGCTGCTGGAGATTCTCTCCCTCTGCTCTTCCTCCTGCTCTCTCTACCTCTCCCTCTATCTCTCTCAAATCAATAAGATCTTTAAATTACAAAGATGAACAACATAATGAGGACATTAACTGGGCATTTAGCGCCCCAGGGTCCTTCAAGAGTCCTTCCAGCCAAGTCTGTGATTTTAAGTATCAAACTCACACAGTGTGTTAGCAAAGAACACTTCCCTCCTTTGTAGGGGGGTTGGGGGAGAGATTTCATGAATGGGAGAGTAACGACGAAGAAGCGAAGATCATAGACGCTGATTAGAAACAGAACTTCCGTCGTCAGCATAAACCCCATCGAAACGACACGGTACTATTTCCCACCCGAGCCACACTAACAGGTATACGATAAAGGACAGCACGAAGACTCAGGGTTCGATCTTGGGTACATGGGTGTTTCTAGACTAGTGGTTCCTAACTGGGGACATTCTGTTCCCCTTTCCCCAAGGATATTGGGCGATGTCTGGTGACACTCTGGGCATCACAGCTGGGGCGGTGTGCTGTCACAGAGGCCCGCGGGGGGCTGCAAACTATCCCCCAGAAGAGCGTGCTGTCCACAAAAAAGCATCCAGCTCCAAGTGCGAACAGCTCTGAGGTTGAGAAACCCCGAGAGAGTCTCCCAGTTACCCAAGCGAAACCGTACTGTGCCGCAGTTTCAGGCGGAGGCTGCTAAGTTCTAAAACCACAGGATACACACCCCGTGTTACGAACGAGCTGCTCCACCGCAGACCACTCCAACACACGAGGTTTGATCAAGACACTGGCTCGGTTTGGTGATCAAGATAAATCAGAACACCTATTCTGAATCTGAACTCTTCCCTCAATGTAGTCATCTTGGGAAATTACTTAGAAGACATCCCCCAACTGAAGATTTGACCATGTGTAGTCGATTTATCTCGGAATGACAGCGCCTGCGCTGTGGCAGCCTCGTTGAGGGCATGAGCCACGAGGGACCTTGGGACTCCTTGGCTCGAAAAGAAGGACAGGCCATGAACAAACAGTCCAGT
This sequence comes from Mellivora capensis, assembly GCA_004024625.1. Lineage (NCBI taxonomy): Eukaryota > Metazoa > Chordata > Mammalia > Carnivora > Mustelidae > Mellivora > Mellivora capensis. Next base: position 66,337 of record PISX010010413.1, on the reverse strand, counting down.
GAGTAAGAGCCAGAGTTCCAGTGACCTCCGGTACCATGACAAGACTAGAACAGTGTAATGCGAGGAGAGGAGAGGCTTGGGGACACCGTGTGCTAAGGGGAGGATACTTCGTACTGGACACTCTGGGAGGCTTGTCTGGCGAGGGGACATGTAAGCAGAGCCCTGCGGGAAGTAAAGGACTGACCAGGCCAGCTGGAAGAGGAGTATATCCCTGGCTTGCAGGAGCAAGGCCTGAGGCTGGCTATATTCTAGTCCCAGAAAGGAGGTGTGGGAAGGACCTAAAGTTAAGAGGCAGTGGGGGGCGGGGGGACAAATCAGTTGCATGCAGCCACGCAGCCATGTGGGGAATCTGGTTTTCAAACCCGTGCTAGCAGAAAGCCACTGGACGTTCCAAGCAAAGGAGTAATGAGATCAGATTGCCGTTTTGGTCCTTCTGACTATACTGTGGAGAGTGGACATCATGCAGAAGAGAACGGAAGTAGAAACCAACTGAGAGGGGCGCCGGGGTGGCTCAGTCAGCTGAACGTCTGCCTTCAATTCAGTTCAGGTCATGGTCGCGGGGTCCTGGAATCACACACCACGTTGGGTTCCTTGCTCAGCGGGGAGCCTGCTTCTCCGTCTTCCTGCCACTCCCCCCTGCTTGTGTGCTCTCCCTCTCTCTCTCTGATAAATAAATCAGCAAAATCTTTTAAAAAGAAAAGAGAGGGTGGTTCAGTGGGTTAAGCCTCTGCCTTCGGCTCAGGTCACGATCCCGGGGTCCTGGGATCAAGCCCCGCATCGGGCTCTCTGCTCAGCGGGGAGCCTGCTTCCTCCTCTCTCTCTGCCTGCCTCTCTGCCTACTTGTGATCTCTGTCTGTCAAATAAATAAAGAAAATATTTTTAAAAAGAAAAGAGAAAAGAAGGCAACTGAGAGGCAACTGAATTAAGAATTTTACTGAAAATCAAACCACCCCCCCACCACCAAAAAGAAAGACTTGCCACTGAGGAAGTGCCCCAGACTCTAAAAGCTATTTCCAAAGGAGCCCCAAATCTCTGACGAGTGGTTGTCTCTTTCAAGTAAGTACTGGGCAGGGTTGCCTCCCCTTCCCATCACACGACCCCTTTCAAAAGTTGTTTTGAGGGGCGCCTGGGTGGCTCAGTGGGTTAAGCCTCTGCCTTCGGCTCAGGTCATGATCTTAGGGTCCTGGGATCGAGTCCCGTATCGGGCTCTTTGCTGGACAGGGAGCCTGCTTTCTCCTCCTCTGTCTCTCTCTCTCTCTCTGCCTACTTGTGATCTCTCTCTGTCAAATAAATTAAAAAAAAAAAAAGTTGTTTTGACGTCAGCCTCTTTACCGCACAGAGCCAACAATGCCCACCAGGGGGCGACAAAGAGCACCCCCCACCCCACCACCACCACCGCGATGGCCTCTCTGAGAAGCCTGGACAGGGCAAGGGATTCTAACACCAAAGAAATAGCAAATAAAAGCTCAGATGGGCCTGGACTGTTTTCTCCAGTACTTCATTTCCGTCCTCGAGTGTTCTGGTCTCCCAGTCCTCAAGGAGTCAGCTGGAGCCAGGTGGGGGGAGGCGGGCAACAGAGAAAGTTGAGGTTCAGTCTCTGAGCCTGGGAATCATCCCCTTCCCCTCTTCTTCCTCGGGGGGCTTTTCCTTAGACTCATTATTCTTGGCCACATCCGCCCTGAGATCCACAGGGCCAGGATGGGAGTGGGTCTAGAAAATGAGGCGAAGGAAGCTTCTCAGCCCGTTTAGAGCGTGAGCTCCAGGCCAACCTGACACCAAGACACAGAGGGGCCTCCGCCTGGTCTACACCAGGGAATTACCCTGCGGTCTGAGCGAAAACCACAGTCTGTACTCAGGAGCCTGTCTTCTCCTCTCTCCCGACCAACCCCAGGCAGTCGTGGGTGGCTGCCCGTCAAGAGTTAGGGGACCCTCTGTCCTAGTCCTTAGTTTATCATCTCTCTCTCCCACAAAAAGCACCTAACAAGGCAGGAAGAAAGCAAGATGCCACAATCTGTGCCAAGATTCAGGAGCGCTACGGTAAGAACTAATTCAGACATCACCATTATCCTCAGAGGTCCCCTGCCTGCCCAAACGTACGCTTCCGACTTCAAAGGAAGATTGTTAATTACACATTATGATACCAATTATATCCGAATGCATTATGAAACAGGATCTTTGCTAAGCGATTTTATTATTTTAATTCTTTTCTTCTATCATTTTTAATAATTACTCTCTGGCTTTTATTACATTAAGATGCAATTAAGAAAGAAAAGTCCTTTATATTTTAAATCTACTGCATTCTTTTTTTTTTTTTTTAACATCAAGAATTCCACAGCCTTCCCCAATAAGGTAGCACACAATATAGCTGAAAGACAAAACGAACAACTTAGATAAAACTAGCTGAGTCCCATTTAGGGGGAGAAAATGCAAGTCTACTTATTTTGAGAACCCTTGGCATTTACTGAAACAATGGAGAAATCTTGATCACAGGAAGGCAAAAAAAAAAAAAAAAAAAAACCCACATACTTGTACGCTCATATGGAAGAGAAAGCTCTCTACCATCCAGGAGGGTATGGCAGATCAAGACTCAATGCTAAACTCTGGGAGTACTAAGTGTTCGACACTAGTATTCAGTACTAATATTAATTGAATACTAATATTTAACCTGTCCAGTAAAATGACACCATTATTAAATGTGAACCTACACATGCTGAATTATATTTCCTTTGAAGTATAAAAATAATGTCATCTAACCTGCAGAAGAATGCAGAAGAGTAAGATTTGAACAATTTTAAGCCACAATTTGTGAGCCATAGAATTTCCCACTCACACACTAAGGCTGAGTGGCATTTCAGTGACTAGCAAGGAGGATTTTTGTACGATCCATACACTGGTAGCCTTATTCATCCTTTACTTATTTTCTAGTCCACAGGTCAGCAAACTTGCTTTCTGTGAAGAATCAAATAGTAAATATTTCAGGTTTTGTTCGGGTAATTACTCAACTCTGCCCGGAACGTAGCACTCACTCAACCACGGGCATTAGCGACAAAGCAGTGTAGCTGTGTTCCAATAAAAATGTATTTACTGGGGCACCTGGGTGGCTCAGTAGGTTAAGCAGCTGACTCTTGATTTTGGCTCAGGTCATGATCTCGAGATCGGAAGATCGAGCCCCATGTTGGGCTCTGCGCTCAGTGAGGAGGCTGCTTGAGGATTCCCTGACCCCCCCCAACCTGCCCCTCCCCTCACTTGCACATATGCTCTCTCTCTCAAAATTAAATAAATAAATCTTTTTAAAAAAAAAAAAAAAAGGTGGTGCCTGGGTGGCCAGTCAGTTAAGCATCTGCCTTCAGCTCAGGTCATGATCTCAGGGTCCTGGGATCAAGCCCCACATCGGGCTCTCTGCTCCGCAGTCAGCTAGCTTCTCCCTCTGTGATCACTTTTACTCTCTCTCAAATAAATAAAATCTTTTTAAAACAGAAGTAAAAGAAAAGGAATGGAGGCTTTAAAAGTTTATTTACAGGGCTCCTGAGTGGCTCAGTTGATTAAGCATCTGCCTTTGGCTCAGGTCATGATCTCAGGGTCCTTGCTGAGCTGGGAGCCTGCTTCTCCCACTGCCTGCCCCTCCCCCTGCTTACGCTCGCTGTCTCTGTCAAATAAATAGATAAATAATTTATTTACGAAAACAAACCCGTGGATTCGTCATCAGGGAACCACAGATCAAAACTACAATGACGTTCCATCTCACACCTGCCAGGATGGCAAAAACCAAAAACACAAGAAGCAAGTGTTGGAGAGGATGTGCAAGAAAGGGACCGACCCTCTTACACCATCGGTGGGAATGCCAGCTGGTGCAGCCGCTCTGGGAGACAGCATGGAGGGTCCTCAGAAAGTTGCAAATAGAGCTCCCCTACGACCCAGCAATCGCACTACTAGGTATTTACCCAAAAAAATACAAAAACACGAATTCAAAGGGATACGTGCACCCCTACGTCTTTAGCGGCATCATTCACAACAGTCAAGGTACAGAAGCTGCCCAAGTGTCCATCAGCTGAAGACTGGATGGAGAAGACTCGATGTCTATACCCCATTTTGTTCAACCATAAAAAAGGAGGAAATCTTGTCATTTGCAACGACACGGATGGAGCTAGAGAGCATAACGCTAAGTAAGACAAGTCAGTCAGAGAAAGACAAGTATCATATGATTCCACTCATATGTGGAATTTAAGAAACAAAACAAGCAGAGGGAGAAAAGAGAGAGAGAGAAAAACCGAGAAACAGACTCTTAACTCTAGAAACAAACTGATGGTCACGGGGGGGCGGGGGGAGGACAGGTGATGGGGGTGGGGGGAACAGGTGATGGGGGTGGGGGGGAACAGGTGATGGGGGGTGGGGGGACAGGTGATAGGGAGGAAGGTGTGAACTTACCAGGATGAGCACTGAGTAAAGTGCAGAACCCCCCCGATCACTACATTGTCTAACTAAAACTCATAGAAGAATGTATGTTAATAATGCTGGAATTTTAAAATTTTAAATTTAATTAAAAAAACAAACAAACAGGCCCAGGGGTTATAATTTGCCTCCCCCGGTGTAGTGCTCAGGGTGCGGGGAAGGAGAAGTGAAACAGCGCCCTTTCAAGGCTGCGGTAAGAAAGGGGTGGGAACAAGCAGACACAGGAGTGATCTGAAACCACCTGTGAAGACACTGAGCCCCCATACTATTCTTCCCAGCATACCCGGAAGTACTTTTCCAAGATCAAAACCAAGTCCAGACACACAAGGTAGGAATTGGTCTGCCACAATCTTTTTTCTCAGATACACGTGTCTCCCCCTATCCAGCAACTCACGGAGCACTCAAGAATGAAGACCATCCATTGGCAGGCCTTCCCACTGTTGGCCTTGAATTCCTCCACCTGCTGAATGGTCGGGGAGGGTCCAGGGAGCCTGGAGTAGCCAAGGTCCACCAATGTCACCTGTCCTCCCCCAATACGTATGGCTCTTCCTTCTCTGGACACCTCCCCCTAACACCTCACACCCCATCCACCAGCAAATCCTATCAGCTCTCCCTTCACAATGTAGCAAGAATTGGGCTCCTTTTCACCAATTCCATCACGAAGATGCTAGTCAGAGCCACCTGCTAATTGGTCTTACTAATTCTGCCATGGATCCTGCCTCCCCTCCAAACAGTATTCTCATTTCTAAAAACTAAGTGAAATCATGTCCATCCATGGTCCCCAAAATCCTGACACTGGCCTGCAAGGCCCTATGTAATCTGGATCCCAATACACACGCCCACATTGCCCTTCCCCTCCCTAATCACCCCTAGTCCTCTCCTGCTCATTCACGCTGTAACAGGTACAACGGGCTCCTTTCATTCCTCAAACACACCTGAGACTCAGGACCTCTGCTCTTCTCTTGCCTCAGCCTGGAACACTCTCTCTCAGAAAGGCAACTGGCTTCCTCCCTTGCCTCCCTCCTGTCTTTGCTCAAGTGTGTCCTCAGAGAGGTCCTCCCTGATCATCTTGTGGAAATCACAGTCTGATTTCCCAACCCCACCTCCAGGATTGCTGTACTGCCCTTACTCGCTTGGTTTCTCCCCAAAGCATGAATCCGCAAGCGGACATGCTGTGCCTTACTTCAGACTTTACACGCACTAGAAGGTCAGCGCTATGACCTTGGCTGGCCTTGGTGTCTCGAACTGAGACAGACATGCAGCAGGAGGTAAAAAAGCATCAGTTGAATAAATTAATCCCCTTCTATTTATCTGCCCTGGAGTATCTCAGACAATTCCATTTTTCCCCCCTTCCGTTCCTCATTTTTAGCATCTTTATTTTTTGTTTAAGATTTTTATTTATTTATTTGACAGAGTGAGTACAAGCAGGGGGAGCGGTAGGGATAGGGAGGAGCAAGCCCCTGCTGAGCAGAGAGCCCGATGCTAGGCTCGATCCCAGGACTCTTGAGATCATGACCTGAGCTGAAGGCAGACGCCTAACCGACTGAGCCACCCAGGCGCCCCAGCATCTTTATTTTTCATCCTACTTTCACCTTCATTCAATCATGCTTATTGATTCCTGTTTCTTCCTTTTACACTCCACATCTTCCCCTCCCTTCTTTCTTTTATTACCCAGAACTGTTTATTAAGTAGATTTATACATCTAAAAACAGAAGTTATTTTTTTTACTGTTTCTACCAAATCCCGACTCCCGTAACAAATACACAAAGAATCCAAGAATTTGCAGTAATGTCTTTTTTGAAAAAACTTCCTGATCATCGTTGAAGGATCATATGGAATCGATTGATTATTCTGGTAAATTAAAGAACAAAGCCATTATTCTGCCTTTTATATACGAACAATACCTCAGTGTAATTTTTTTAAAAGACTGAACTAAAATTCTTTATAAAAATGTTCCAGCTAATAAATGCAGAAGAAAGGACAGAATGAGATTATCACCTCTTTGGAAACACCTTAAATGAAAGATGGTGCAGGCATCCACTGCGGGCCATCACTGGCTGCCGGGGCCCCTAATAAGAGATGATCACATTCACGGCACCTGCCGATATTAACACTTTAGAAAGATACAAAATATGTCACTTGATGGAGTTGCATTTGCCATTCATGAACTACTTTTGCCCAAAAATACGAACTTGAATGGAATAAAGCTTTTAGTTTATAGGACATTATGGAGACAATAAAACATGTTTAATGACAACACGGGGATCCAGGGCCGCAGGGTCTACATTGTGGCAATGAGGCAGGACAAAAGAGCCAGCTTCTTGACCAAATACACTGTCGGAGAGAACAAAACAGGGACAGGAAATTTACATATTAAAAGACACTAAAGAGACTATTAGCCGAATGCCAGGTGTGGAGTTTTAAGTCTTCTACTGACTCTACAGGATTTTTAACTAACTGTGAAAAACGACTTTATCCGACAATCAGGGAAATCCAAATGTGCATATTCAGTGATATTAGGAAATGAACTACTTTTCTTTTGTATGTGATCATAGTGTGAGGCATAACTAAAAAAAAAAACCTATCTTTTCAGGGTCATAGGGAAAAATTTAAAAATAAATCTGATTTTCTTTTTAAATCCACATCTTAAAATTCTTCTTCAAGCCCAGGACTTCGGTTCTTTCGATCCAAAAGAAGCCCCTGTTTCTCAAAGACACCCATAAATAAGGGGATGCAGAAAGAAGCAGCAGTGAAAATCCACAAACGCCAGGCACAGATTTAGGTCCCTATGATAAACAAATAAATGAAAAAGCAAATGCACTGATGTACCCTTGATGCACCTAGAAAGTCCTTCAGAGCATTTAGGAGAGTATGAACTGCTCACCATGCGGAGGTCAGGCTTCTGAGAATGTTAATATCTGGAACACAGCCATCTGGAAATAGAAAAAAAAAAATACTTCTGAGTGGCCAACAGCTTTCCCAAAGCCCACGCACTTTATCCCATGCAAGAAAAAGAAGCATGTCATTTATAAAACTGTAGCCAACAAGGCAGCATCAAGAACGCGCAGCCGAGGGGAAAAGCAGAGGACTCGAAATTAGAAGCAGAGGAACAGAGCCATCCAGGAGTTTATAACAAAGACAGAGCGTACACAGACTCAACCCCCAGGGACAGCCCCCTCACAAAACCTCCTACAGTAATAATAGCCCCGCGTCCGTGACATGGTTCCACCCGGGCTCAGGATGCTGGTAAAGAAAGCAAGAAGGTCAATATTGCTCCGGCTGTACCATTATTTCCATTAACATGGTTACAATTTAAGAAGCTCCTTTCTTAGGGGAACCCTCCTATGCTGTTGGTGGGAATGCAAGCTGGTGCGGCCACTCTGGAAAGAAGAACGGAGGTTCCCCAAAAAGTTGAAAATAGAGCTATCCTATGACCCAGGAATTGCACTACTGGATATTTACCCTAAAGATACGGATGTAGTGATCCAAAGGGGCACGTGCACCTGAATGTTTATAGCAGCAATGTCTACAATAGCCAAACTACGGAAAGAGCCTAGATGTCCATCAACAGATGAATAATGGATAAAGAAGATGTGGTATATATATATATATATATATATATATATATATATATATACACATATATATGTATACACACACACAGTGGAATACTATGCAGCCATCAAAAATGAAATCTTGCCATTTGCAATGATGCGGATGGAACTAGAGGGTATTATGCTAAGTGAAATAAGTCAATCAGAGAAAGAAAATTATCACATGATCTTACTGATAGGAGTAATTTGAGAAACAAGGCAGAGGATCATAGGGGAAGAGAGGGAAAAATGAAACAAGACAAAACCAGAGAGGGAGACAAACATAAGAGACTCTTAATCTCAGGAAATAAACTGAGAGCTGCTGGGGGATGGGGGTAGGGATGGGGTGGCTGGGTGATGGACACTGGGGAGGGTATGTGCTATGATGAGTGCTGTGAATTGTGTAAGCCTGATGAGTCACAGACCTGTACCCCTGACACAAATAATACATTAAATGTTAATTTTAAAAAAAGAAGTACCTTTCTTCCTTTAAGGGGGAGGAAACAAAAAGCAGAACTGAGATCAACGAGCAAAAAGGAAGGCGAGTTTCGAACTTGAGATTGAAGCCAGGCTTCTTCTTCTTTTTTTTTTTTTTTTTTTTTTTTAAGATTTTATTTATTTATTGAAGCCAGCTTCTTAGCAAGGAGCACCCGCCCCCAAGCGGCTGAGCGGGCTCCTCGCAGCCGGCCCCACCTGGCTCTCAGTGCTGGGTGGGCTGGTCTGGAAGTTCTGGAGGTTCCCAAACAATTCCAAGGTTTTGTGGGGCGTAATGTTTTAAAAAAAAAATCCTGATGTTTGCTAAGAAATGGGAAGAAAGACTTTTTATTCAGGACTATTGCAACAGAGGAAGGATAGAGCTCACCTCTGAATGCAGCAAAGACCCCTGGGGATAACAAACCAGCAGAGTGAGCGGATCACTACTCAGGACACGACAAGGTTGGGTTACTAAAGCCACAGAAAACAGGATTCCTGCTGAAGGCAGCCCGAGGTGACCAGAAACTGCCTACCCAGGTGGTCACACACAAGGGTGCGGGATTCTCTCTAAGCTGACTTAGCAGGAATCTTGCTACGACTGGGCTGGGCAAGCCAAGACAGAACAGGGACCCTGCAAGGTCCAGGGCTAATCAAAGAGAGGGCTCAGGGGACCCTGACCTAAGTTTGCTTAGGGAAAGGGTCACTGTCAGTGACGGTAGCGCCACCTCATAATAGAGATGCTGCACCCAGAGATGGTATCCGAGGTCCCAAGGTGCAAGTGGGAGCCAGGAGCAGATCCCAGACCCCCGAGGGCCAAGCCAGGTGGTGCCAAGGCCCCTGACACTGCCCAACACCGTCTAATTGCCCAGCTGCTTCACCACCTACAATTTCTCTGTTTTGCAAAAATCTGGAAATGCCCATTTCTATACATCCTGCTATCAGGTAAGAGAACATGAACCCCATGTGAGTTATATATAGTGATATATATATATATAATTCCCTGTGACACCGTGGACATGGAGTCCTCATCAGGAGGCGCACTGAAGCCTTTCAAAGCAGCCTTGTAGTAACAGGCATACAAATAAAATAGGGAAAAAGAAAACAAAAGAAAGAAAGAAAGAAAAACCTAAAAGCCTCGATTTAAAAGCATCTGAATAAAAACAGGAAGTTTCCAATCACGAATAGGATTACAAAACACCCAGAGCACTAGCTAAGCAGTTCCCCCCACCCCCATGCCGCCGGATCCCCCAAGGAGAGCATTTAAGGATGACAAAGCTGCTTCTTTGCAGTTTGGAAAGTGTCATCTACTGGATAAAAGGTACTGAAGAATCTGAAGGGTCACGTACTCCGTATTGTCTGGTTGGGTCCCATCTTTTTTCAGGTAACCCAGGTAACCGGCAGAAGCCAGGAGAGGAGGAGGAGAGTAAGAAGGAGCACGTTTCCCCTGCTTCCTCCCCGCAGGCTCCCTGGAGGTCTCTCCACCACAGGTCACAGCTTTGCTCAGCAACTCTCTCCCCCATCCTTAGTTCTGGTGGCTGGAGAGTACCATTGACTGAATACATCCCCCAAAGTCATAGGTTGAAACCTGCACCTAATATGATAGTATTAGGAGGTAGGGTCTTGGGGTGATTAGGTCATGAGGGTGAGGCCTCCATGAATGAGATTCCTACCCTGATAAAAGGGACCCCCAGAAGGATGTCTGGGTGGCTCAGTGGGTTGAGCATCTGCCTTTGGCTCAGGTCATGATCTCAGGGTCCTGGGATCGAGCCCCGCATCGGGCTCTCTGCTCAGCAGGGAGCCTACTTCTCCCTCTCCCTCTGCCCCTCCCCCAGCTTGTGCTCCCTCTCTCTCTCACATAAAATCGTTTTTAAAAAGGGGGGGGGGGACCCCAGAGAGCTCCCTCACCCCTTCTGCCATGTGAGGACACAGGAAAAGACAGCCATCTATAAACCCACAAGTGGCCTGTCACCAGATACCCAGTCTGCAGTGCCTTCAGAGTCTGGGACTTCCCAGGCTCCAGAAGTAGGAGAAATCAGTCTCTGTCGTGTGTATGTTTGCCCTAACCTCACTTCCCGCTCTGCTCCCTGACCCTGAGCGACACCCACATCCACCCCTCTGCTCTCAGCTCTTTGAGTGTGCCGCATCTTTTCCCACCGGGCCTCTGACTGACAACAGTGGAAAGAGAAGGAGGGCAGAAAATCAAAACTTTAATTTGCCATACTTGCCTGCAACTGAGTAGTGGGGAGAAAAAGGAAAACCCAATTTTTAAGCCAGGCTGCGTGCTATGAACAGGGAAGGTAGGCTATGGCTAAGGAGGCTCTTGCATGTGACTGTGCCAGTGAAAATCCAGAATTTACATCCATAATTATATATAAAGGTAGACATGCATTTTTTTCTGAAAAGCAAACTCCAGGAAGGAAAAGGTCAATAATTTAGTTGTATTCTCAGAAGCTGACCCCAACATACAGAGCCAAGTGCTGTCAGAGAAACATAGCACAGAAACAGCCTCTCTCTGGCCAGAAGAAAATGACCAGGCGGCCGATGGGACCTGTGCGGGGGCTGTGGGAGGAGCCACCTACCCCCACCCCCACTACCCACTCCTCGGAGGCAGCTGGGATGGTGTGCACCCCTGCCCAACAGCCAAGTGACATTTCAAAAGCTCATCAGCCCAGCAAGTGTTCGGAAGCACAAGCAAAAGCAAAAAAAAAAAAAAAAATGGTAAGGAGCTGGGGAAAATCTCATCCTCTTGTTCTGAAAAGCTGGGGACACTGAGGCACGGGAGAGCAGGAGTCGGGGCCGCAAAGCAGGAGGGGAAAAGCAGCAGACTCGCGGAGCTGAGGACCCATCCCAAGGCCAGGGGACGACCCATTCCCAGACGTGAAGTCAGCCCTTACCTTGGGGGGTTAGGGGGGCTCTCCCCTGCTGTGTAAACCAGGATTCTAGAACAGTGGCTGGGGGGGGCACTGTTTCCCCTTTGTAACATGGAGACCGCCATTGGGTACGAACCCCACAGGGCTGCCATGGGGGTCAATGAGGAAATGTGCATCCTACACTCGGAATGCCTTCCCAGGGGTGCTTTACAGTTCATATCAAAGCTCTTCTCAGTTTTCTTCGCTACTGGGATGGTCGTGGCCAGAAATGAACAGAAGCCCACAAAAGACTGAGGAAATCAACCTCTGATTCCACAGCACAGAAGATGCCCCAAGACAGTGACAAGCCACATGGGCAAAGGTCCCTGATCGGGACCACACAGCCTCTAAACCACACAGGGCCCTAGGGCTGTGCCCCTCCCCCAGGCCACCATCCCTTCCCCCGCCGTAGCAGGGGCCTGAGCTCAGAGGCCGCTGTGATGAACGTCTCGCTCCCCGTTTGCCTCAACTGACTCCTGGCCTCATCACGTACTGACTTGGGCAAGTTAAACTACCCTTCTGACTTAGTTTCCTCATGTATAAATCAGGTATGATCATAATCCTAGTAGCTCTCTTTCTGTGAGGACTGAAAAAAAAAAAAGGCCAAGTTCTTAAAATAGTGCCTGGCATACAGTAGGAACTCAGTAAATGCTGGCATCGGTATTGCCCTGCCCGTTTAAGCTAGCTTCCAAGGCCCGTCTAATAAGGGGGCATCTGTGCCCCCCGGGGCAGCCAAACATCGGCTCCACCAGCCCACGAGCCAAGCACCATATGTCCGCGATTCGAAGCTGTGTTTTGTATGTTAATGTTCCTAAAATTACAATACACGTGCACATTTAACACTGCAGATTTTTTCCTCTGTAAAATGAGGATGGCAGCATCTCCCTAATGGGATGGATGGAAAATTCATGATTAATTTATGTAAAACACTTTGGACAGGGCTCGGCGTCAGAAACTGTTCTCGGCAGGTAGGATCCTCATCAGGGCAGTAAATGATCTGACCTGTGTGGGCCTTCCCGCTCCAACCGACTATGAGGGTTCTTCCAACGTCCCTCCTTGATACAGGGATCGCTCAAATTCTGGTACCCTAAGATGCTGTGGCTTGGGGCTGCGAAGGGAACAGCCATAGCCCAGCGCACGGCACGGCTGCTGGGTTTCCACCCATCCGCTGACTTCCCAGAACCAGCGACTTACAGGAAGCGTTGAGAAGTTGTTCCACTGCATCGTATCGGACCCTGGGTTTATTCAAGGTTTTTGCCCACAGGATAATGGGATGATGCTGGTTTCTTGGTGGCTTCTAGGGAACACGTGGCCTCTCATCAGCCGGAGAGGGCCCCCTGGAAGGTGGACCTTTGGCAGAGGCACTAAAAGGCAACCCAGAATGGAGAAAAGGTAGCAGAGCGGCTTAAGATGAAGGAATGAGCCAAGAATCAAGGCGGCGAGCCACTCAGTGGCTTCCACTTTCCAAAACAAAGCCCAAAGCCAGGTCCATCAAACCACCCCACTCTCCCTTCATCTTTTATCTCAGCTCCTTCCTCCCCGTGCTGGAGGCACGAGGACGCTAAACGGACCAGGGTATGTCCAGGGGATGGAAGACCCCTGTGAGCATGCACACTGGGTCAGGTTACCCAGATGTAAATCCCAGTGTCCCCAACGATTAGCCAGGGACCTAGAGTCCGTCCCCCAACTACTCCGTGCCCCATCCGTAAGATGAGGGTAGCAGTAGCTAATAGGCAGTGGGGTTAAATGAATGAGTACACGTGAAGCTCTTGAAACAATGACAGACACGAAATAATCGGCCACAAACCGTGGCCACCATTGTGCTATATGGTACTTGCATCCCAGGATCCCTGTCAGGGAAACCCGGGGTTAGTGATACTTTGCAGGGGTGGGGGGGGTGTCTTTTCCAACTTCCAGCAGCCAGTGAAGGGGGAAGACAACTGGAAACAGATGGCAGGTACAGCCACTCCACACATGAGCTGTTACGGATGTCCTCGGAACCTCATCTAAACCTAAGGGGGGCGAGCTACCACACGGGGTAGTTAAGAAAGGGGAACAGGTCACATAGGCATGAAACCAATGTTGCTTCTGGTCATCTCTCCTCCCTCCCCAGAATGCAGAGAAGGCAGCAAAAGCTGCCTTCTGAATTCTTGCCACTCTCGGGAAAGCTTGTCACCTACCCCTGACCAAAGCTCCATATACCGAGACCCCACAGCCAGCCACAACTCCCGAGGTCTTCCCACCCACAAAGCAAGGCAGGGGCCCACTTCCCGGGGGGGGGAAGGTGAACGGGGCCTGTCTTCCAGCACCATGAAGTCAGCCATTTCCCATCAGAAGCCCAGAGACAGGAGTCAGGAGAACAGCAAAGACCTCGGTTCTCGAAGTGCTCTGGGCAAAAACCGCCAGGAAGCGTAAGTTCTGGAAAGCACCTGACAGCTACTTCAAGACCTAGAGCCTGAATGGTGAGCGAGAAGGACTAGGGAAGGTCGTTTATACAGAAACGTCTGAGGGATATAAAGAGAGTAGATAAACGTCAAAAACAATGCCTAAAGCGGCTGCATACTGCTTGCTTACGCAGCTCTTTCCTTCTTCAGACAAATGATAAAACAGCCGCGCTTCTGAATATAAATCATCTTCAATTAAGACATTTCTGTTGGAAAGCACTTTTGGCAGGACAAGCGAAGGGTTTGCCACTGTTCTCCGACTCAGAGCTTTCAAGGTTGGCAGAGCGATTTATTTTTGTTGATTAAACAAAATACAAATGGAAAGGGCCTAAAAATTGATTAGCCAATTAAACTCAATGATTCTCAACAAAGAAATGTGCATTATTAGCTTTGCCAGAGTTATAAAAATGCCTCCTAGCTTTACTGCCGTTTTCAGGATTTACACCATCGATATTTGTGCTGACAGAAAGATTAAGTAAGGACTGGATTAGGCAAAATTTGTCTTCTCTTTTGCTGGAACGGAAAGAAGAGAAACGATTAAGCGCTGGGGCCATTTCAGGAAGAACATTTGCACAGCATTCGTAATTCTGGAAAGTGGGATTCGGGCTGAGTGAGCCATTGTCGGTCATTTTGTGTGTACTTGTTCTTGGGCAAATTACAGACTCACTAATGGGGGCCAAGTTTGTTGAGATGACAACATTCATAAATACCCAAATTCTTCATTTTTCTCTTTTCACTTTCCAAGGGGATGAGTGTCCGGAGAGGCAGCCAACCAAATGATGGGTGTCAGATGCCTCCGTGAAATGGATCAGTGTACAGAGGGGCACCGCCCACCTCCTTCCGGCCGGAGCAAAGTGTTTCTGGATCGCAAACATAAGGGCCAGACCACAGGTGCCATAAATTCACATACAACAGCCACACGCCTGGCCAGCGGAACGCAAAGACTTTCCGGTGGTCAGAGCGTGAATGTTGCAGGCTGCTCTGCATTTGTAAACTTGATTGTACATAATTGTTAATCACTGACCCATTCTCCAACCCTCCTGGGCTGGAGCAGGTTGCTAGGCAACCAGTTTTGCTCTAGACACTTTCTGAAAGCTAGTGATGCAAGGACCAAGTGTCAACTAAGCGCACACTAACCGTAAGAGACAGGTTCAAATGAAAAAGGATGCCCGGTTTCCCTAAAGCACGGTCGTCCCGTGCCTTTCCTAACGCAGACACTAGTTCCCTTGCCTAACGACTCAGCAGAGAGGCTGTCTTGGGTTGAGCTGGACGAAATCGCCCTTGCAGCAGCTCAGTTTGGCAATTCAGACGGGTCAACCTAATAACTTAAAAGAGGTCCACACGGAGAGCAAAACGGAGGGATTATTTTCCTCTGCTGGGCATAATCACAGTTGTGCTTCGTATCAATAACACAGCATTCACCGAGGCCACATGGTTCTGAAAATTCTTCTGGTAAGAGACAGCTGGCAGAGGCAACCTGCATCGTTCTGCAAACGCCCAAGTAAGAAGTCACATTTACTTTTCCATTTTAGACCATTACACACTGATCTATTTCTTGTAAATATCCACACCTTCCTGCCTTTTCAGATGCTCTGAGCTGAGCCCGCAGGGGGTGGGACTAAATTTATTTTTCCCAATTTGATAACAGGAATGCCAAAGGACATTCGTCTAAAGACGTCTAAAGACGAGGAAAGAACTGCCAAGTTTAGGAAAGAAGTTCATTTAAGGGGACAGAGGAGAGAAGGCAGGCTCGCTGGTATCTCGAACGCGATGGTATTCCTGGGAAGCCCGTGAAATCTAACGACTCTCCCCTTCCAAGGCAGCTGAGAGCACCATACTCAAGGAGCAACTGGAAAAAAAAATAGTAACAATAATGACCCTATGTCAGCTCACAGAATGTCTCCAGGAGGTTTTCAGAATCTCTGTTGGAAGCCCTGAATAATGACCAGGTTAGGCAGCGCATATGAGTAGATGATTAACCTCATTAGGAAAGAATTGGTAAAAATTATTAGGTAAAGGAAGAATTCACAGGGAAGCTTAGGTTTAAATTCTACTGTTATTGAACAGGTTTCAATACCAAGGTATGTACCACTTTCTAGCAACCAAGATTAATTGTATCTAAAATTATTAGGTTACAATTTATAAACTATAGACCCTTGTAAACTTCTTTATTGGGCAAATGGCAAATTGTGGTAAGAAGGCAACAGAACGTTGACTGCCCTTGCCCAGATGAGCCTTATTAAAATATAAGTAGAGGGGCGCCTGGGTGGCTCAGTGAGTTAAGCCTCTGCTTTCAGCTTGGGTCATGATCCCAGGGTCCTGGGATCGAGCCCCGCATCGGGCTCTCTGCTCGGCAGGGAGCCTGCTTCCCCCTCTCTCTGACTGCCTCTCTGCCTACTTGTGATCTCTCTCTCTCACTGTCAAATGAATAAATAAAATAAAAATAAATAAATAAATAAATAAAATATAAGTAGACTATTTAGTCTGGATTGGCTTTATGTCACATACTTATAATTAAACATAAAAATAAATAATACAGAAAAAGTTAAAAGGTGCAAGTTTTCTCACCAACTCATTTCTACCTTCCAGCACCCTCCAGACGTAACCGCCAATCTGTCTGCTTACTACTCTTGGACAAAAGTGGTGTCCTATGCGTTATTTCAGCAACTGACTCCTCTCATTCAACATTACAACACAGAAGCTCATTTTAGACAGAGTCCTCTGAAGCATTCAATTCACCAGCCAGTCAGTCCATGATTTCAAAATAAAGCTTCTCAGAGAGTAAGAGTGACCCTTCTCTCAGAGTTAACAACAATTTAAAGACCATCCAAAGCAGGGTCAACTATTCATCTCCCAAGAGCTCTAGGACACACTGTGAGACGCCCAAGAAGGAGAAAAGGTATTTTCAACTCCAGATACATCCACGGAAATTCAGCATGGCACAAATGGCAGTCCCCAGAAGCAATCAAGCTAAAACCACGAATGGGTGGCTTGAGGTGGGAGTCCCAAAGGAGAGATGTCTCTAGCACCAAAAAGGAAAAAAGAGAGAGAGAGAGGAAGGCCAATGAAATCCGGAAACATCAAAGACTGAATAAATATCGAGAACCAAGAGCTGAATTACATTCTGAAGCTTGCTGCTACAAACTGGGAGAGGAATGTAATTTCAACAGTTCAGCAATTTTGAACCCCCTGTGAAGGAAACTGTGAGACTGCTGGGAACCAGCAAGGACAGAGACAAGGAACAACAAAAAGACTTCGACGGGCGTTAGAACTATCACAGAAAAGCGGGGACTGACAGAACTGTGGTGTGTACAGCATGGATTCCACATTGCTCCAACTTGGAAATTACCAAGCTATATTTGAGGTTGTGCGTTCTTTACTTGAGAGAAGCAGCTGCAGACCTAAATTCTGAAGACCACAGTCCTAATCTGCGTTCTACAAATAGACTTCAAAAAATCACTTCCTCTCTCTAGAGGAGAGACAAATAGACTTCAAAAAATCACTTCCTCTCTCTCTCTTTCTTGTCTATAAAATGAGAAGACTTGACTAAAGGAACTCTAAAATCTGTAACATGACTTATTGCTAAGATTCTGTTAGTTAAAACTATGTTTATAGATGGATGGATATGATGGACGGACAGCTGGACAGATGGATGATGAATGATGGATGAAAGGACAGATGGGTGATGGGTGGACAGATGGATGGATATGGATGGATGGGTGAAGGATGGGTGGAAGAGGGATGGGAAGGATGGACAGATAAAGGATGGATGGATGGATGGATAGGTACTGGGTAGATGGATAGATAATGGACAGATGGATGGATAGACAGATGATGTATGGACGGGTGATGGATATATGGATGATGGATGGATGAATGGACAAATGATGGCTGGATGGGGGGCAGTGGTCTACTGAATGGAACTATACAGGCTGTGACCAATTGCTACAGTTTTAGAAATTTGGGGCACCATTCAACACCATGCTGGTAGCTTGGGATCAGTCACAGAGGGAACATTTACACCACAGAAACTGGCAAAAGTGTTGGGCCTTTTTATTCATTCCGCAGTCAGCTTTCCAAAACACCACTGAAGAAAGAGGAGGAGGAAGAGAAGGGTAGAAAAGAGACAAAGAGGCAGTGTCTGGGTGCGCACAGTCCTCCAAGTGGGCTGCCCCTCCCACACCTCCATGTTGATCCACTTACCGCTTCCTCTGCCTGCAAGACCGTTATTCGGTTCTGCCTGAAGAACCAGGACTGCTGGCCCAAAACTTGGCTCAAGTCTCCCCTCTTTTAGGAAAGCCATCCCTGGTGTCCACCCTCCGTCTGTGCGGGACACCACGCTCCCGCAGTGGGCTCCCACAGCATGCTGTGACCACCTCCCTCTGCCCTCGCAGTGACACCTACAAGACTGTGTGGGCCCCTGGACCGTCAAAGCCAGGCCCATCATCGCCATCCAATTAATCTATTTTAAATGAAAGCAACGGTTTTAACCCAAGGCGGAACAAAAGAATTTACTGATAAAAGGTTCAGGCTCAAAGAACTGCACTACTCTCTCCCAGACATAAGTGGGTAGCTGGAGATTTTTCGAGGGCTTAAGCTTTTCAAGTCCACTTTCCCTTCGACTGTAGCTTTCCATTAAAGCAGTTAGCCTACATTCATCACAAAACAGTGCAGTGTGTCACTGACCCACTTTGTTTCACTCCTTAGCCACTCAATGACATCCACATGTCACTGTGAATTGCATTTTTAAATAAGGAATTAAATCTATTTGTCCTGGATTTACCCAAGAGTGCTCGGGGAGCACTGGGATTCACCCTCGGGTTCACCACCTAATCTACTAAAGTGACTTTGAGAAAACACCGGCAACTTGTGCATCCTGAGCTAGCCAACCCGTTACATGAAGTCGGGGCCCGGAACTGGCCCAAACGAGAAGCCACGGCCCTGCCCTGGGCCAGAGCAGGCAGGCTCCCTGGCGGTGACCCCAACACTGCCAGCCTTACTGGGAACGGAGCTGCACACAGCTGTTGCCTTTGGAAGAAAGGGAAGCATCTTAGTCACCCTGTGGGGCGGGGGGCGGGGGGAGCCACCATACAAAGTACCACTTGCTGGGGGGGGCGGTCTCACAACCACACCGCATTGTCTCCAGCTCTGGAGGCTGGAGGCCCAAGAGCAAGGTGTCGGCAGGGTTGGCTTCTAGGGACACCTGTCTTCCTCCGCTCAGAGCCGCTGGCTCCGCGTGTGTCCTCTGAGCACGTGCTCACAGAGAGAGGAGCTCTGGTGGCTCTTCTTCTTCTTCCCTTTTTTTTTTTTTTAAGATTTTATTTGTTTGAGGAAAGAGAGAACATGAACAGGGGGAGCAGCAGAGGGAGAGAGAGAAGCGGACTCCCCACTGAGCAGGGAGCCCACTGGGGGGCAGTGGGGGGCTCCATCCCAGGACCCTAGGATCGTGACCTGAGAAGGAGGCGGATGCTTCACCGACTGAGGCCCCCAGACACCCCTCTTCCTCTGCTTCTAAGGACACTGTCCCAGCTGAATGAGGCCCCCACACTTTTGATGTCATTTTACCATAATTACCTCCTTAAAGGTCCTATCTCTAAATACAGTCACAGCCCCCCTGTGATTTAGAAGGGAGGGGGGTTGGAATGAGTAGGGAGACATAATCCAGTCCATAACAGAAGAAAACTACCAAACTCCTGAGCATCTGCTGGGTAGAAAGGTTGGTAGAAAACTACTGAACTACCAAGAAGGAGAGAAAACACTTCACGAGGGATAGACGCTCTCTCCCCTCTCCTGGAAGGAGAAAAGCCAGACCTCGATCTTGTGTTGAGTTGTGTCCCCCACAAATTCATACGTCAAAGTCCAAACTTCCAATACCTCATAACGTGATCTTATTGGCAAATAGGGTCACAGTACCTGTGATTCGTTAAGATAAAGGCCAATGGCGAATAGTGTTCTTATATAAAAGAAGTTTAGAAATAGACGGGCGCACTGGGAGGACACCCACATGAAGAAAAAGGCACAGATCAGGATGACAACTCCACAAGCGAGGGAACACCAATGAGCACCAAAGACTTTGAGCAAACTGGCAAAAGCCAGAGAAAGGGCAGGGAACAGATTGTCCCTCCCAGCCTTCAGAGGAAACCTTGATCTTGGGTTTCCAGCCTCTAGAACAAGAGACAGCAAATTTCCCGTGCGTAAGCCCCCCACCCCCAGCCCTGTGCATGCTACTCTGTTATGGCGGCCCCAGGGAAGCGAAGACAAGTGTTCTTTCAACATCCCCAAGGGAGAAGAGGACTTTCCCGGTTGGTGGATTGGAAGAAAACACAGAATGCATGCCTCGAGTCTTCCGGACTCTTCTGGAGCCGATCGTCTTCCGGACTTGCCTTTCCCAGCACTGGCCAGCCCTTCAAGCCGAGAACAGCGGTGAGCGAGCCCATTTGGTCCTCCTCACCTCTAAGCCTGCTCTCCGCCCAGAGGAGGGGTGATTACTCATCCCCCCTCAAAACCCAACAGCGCCTTCCGCATCCCTGTCACTGGAATCTCACGCCACTGCCACTTCGGTCCGGGTACCAAGGAAGGAGGGAGCCCAGGCTCGTGAGGGCTGTGCTTCATGGCCATTTCCCCAGGACCACTGGGCAGGGCAGCCAGGAGTCCAAGCCGGGTCCTCTCACAGCAAATCCTACACTCTTTCAATTAAAAGCTCTATTCTGACTTACAGCAGGTCAAATAGATAAGAAGAAGAAGACGGGAAATAAGGGGGCATGTCTTTGGTAAAGATCTTCAGTAGGGAAAAAAGGGAAGATCCAGGGAGTTACCAAAGAAAACTACCAGAAGTAGGGCCCCTGGGTGGCTCAGTAGGTTAAAGCCTCTACTTTCAGCTCAGGTCATGATCCCAGGGTCCTGGGTTCGAGCCCCACATCCGGCTCCCTGCTCAGTGGGAAGCCTGCTTCTTCCTTCTCTCTCTGCCTGCCTCTCTGTCTACTTGTGATCTCTGTCTGTCAAATAAATAAAACTTTAAAAAAAAAAAACAAAACTACCAGAAGTAAGTCGGCCTAGGCAAATGCAAGTCAAATAGGACTCAGCCCCCCTGCCACCATCCCGCTCAAAAACCAGGAGGCACAGCTTCTCCGTGCTGGGGAAGCTCCAACTACGACAGGCTCACTGGTGAGATGGGTTCAAGTACAGTCCTGCAGAAGCGCGGACCCAGATCTACGAGGAGATGGCCACTGTCTTATTGGCCTGTAGTTTCCAAGGAGCTGCCGTTATTTAAAAAAAAAAAAAAAAAAAAAAAAAGATAGTGGGAACTCTCCACTTTCCATAAGAAATCCATAATTTTTTTCTTGTTTTTTTTTAAGATTTTATTTATTTATTTGACAGAGAGAGACAGAGAGACAACAAGTAGGCAGAGAGGCAGGCAGAGAGAGAGGAGGAAGCAGGCTCCCCACTGAACAGAGCGCCCGATGCGGGGCTCGATCCCAGGACCCTGGGATCATGACCTGGGCCAAAGGCAGAGGATTAACCCACTGAGCCACCCAGGCACCCCAAGAGATCATATTTCCTCTTCCTCTCTTCTTTCTTCTACCCACCAGTGGTCTAGACGTGCTGGTGGCAGCCTGCATCGTTGAACTTCCGGGTTAAAGAGGAGGGAGAACTCCGAGATGAATGGCTTCTTAAGAAACCATCCTATGTCCAAACTACAGAACAAAAGAGCACCGCGGCTGCTGACTCACTAACTTGCCTGACAGAAGCAATGACAAGATCTGGACACACTGAAAACTTCTTCTAGATCTAAGCAAACCTCTACCCGTAAGTTTAAGGGCGACCAACAGCACAGGCAAAGGCTGGGAAGACGGGTACAGATGGGATTCACACTGTCTCGGTGACTGGAAGCTAAAGGAGACAACAGGGTCACGTGGCTGCAAAAGAAAAAAGAGGAAAAGGCATGCTGCGGAAGGTAAGAACGTGGGGCGTCTGGGTGGCTCAGTCAGTTAGCATCTGCCTGTGGCTCAGGTAGTGATCCTAGGGTCCTGGGATCGAGTCCTGCATCCGGCTCCTTGCTTGCGGGGGGGGGGGGGGGGGGGCCTGCTTCTCCCTCTGTCTGCTGCTCCCCTTGCTTGTGTGCTCTCTCTGATAAATAAAATAAAATCTTTGAGAAAAAAAAAAGCTAAGAATTCATCTAGAGAGTGGAGCCTGGCTGGCTCCGTCAGCGGAGCATGCAAATCCTGATCTCAGGGTTGCTAGTTCAACACCACATTGGATGGAGTGATTACTTAAAAATAAATTTAAAACAAAATGCATCTAGAGAATGGAAGGTTAATGGTCAAAGCGCGGCTGGAATAATGGGATCAGTTACAGGAAATGGAAGCCATTTCAAGGGAGTCTTTGACAATCTGGAGAACAGCCCTGTGTGGTCTAAAAACAAAGCCCAGGGACTGAGAGCTTGAGGAAATGGCAAAATTTTAACCTGAAAGATAGGTACAGGCAAGACACAGCAATGACCTTCAGATACTTGACAGCTGTCAGGCCATCAGAGAAGTCACTGGAAGAGGGATTTCGGCTCGGGGCAAGGTAAAATTAGAGATGCCCCCCAAAGACTGGAAAGGGGCTGCTCTGTGAGAGAATTCTGTTGTCCAGTGGTATTCGGGCGTACAGAGAGAGGCAGAAAGATCAGAGATATTTTAAAAGGGGTTCCTGGGGTGCGGGGGGCAGGAGGGGTGGGGGACAGGAGAGGTTGGGGGGCAGGAATGGAAATCCTTCATTTAAGAGGAAAGTGAGTTTGAATGACCATCATAACCGCCTCAACTCAATAATAAATCCAACCAAAAGCCCAAGGGGGGACCTGCCACTAATCACGTATCTTGACTGGAAATTCTGCTTTGCACACACACCTCAAGACCCAGCCTTTTCGTCACCTGGCACTGGCATAAGGAAACCAAGAAAGGGCTTATTAAGGGCTTATTTTTTATTCCCTGGGCTTAGCCACTTGATTTTGTTTGTGCGTGGGTGATGGCTCTGGCTGGGAGGCAGGTGGGGGGAATGCGGGGTCGGGGACACACAGGCAGGCTGACATTCAGGGACACACCCACTCGCTGGTCCCTGTGCATCTGACATGGTGAATTTCAGGCTTGCCCATCCTTAACGAGACAGAAGCATCCACAGTCAAGGCCACCCTAATGCTGTGAACTCTGTGGGAGACCGTGGCCATGACCCAGAGCAAGGTGAGAACCACATTCACCATTAACTTGTAATAATAATGCGCACCCTTCAGCCATCCTTCCGAGTCAGGCACTGTGCGGGTATAAGCTAGAATCCCACTGCTGGACCGGTAAAGAAGGTGCTACGCCAGTTTGGCAGTAAGGGTACAGAAGCTCAGAGACTAAACCACCCACCCGAGGACACACGTTGCCGGACAAAGGAGACTATGAGCTCAGGGACAGCTCCAAAAGCTGTGGCATTGCACCATGCCCCACAGCGTTCCTGGCTCCTCCATTTACAAAGAAGGAGGCGTGTTACAAACATAAGTGAAACAACGAGGCCAACACCGATGGGTCCCAGGGCAAACGGTGCTCCAGACCCGACCACCCTGGGGGCCAACTCCGTCCCTCCAAGTTGTTTTATGAAGTCTGAGTGCTCGAAAAGACGCACGCACCGCACGCTCCAACCCCAGAGTCAGCGTGTAAATGGCAGAGTGGGTCTTGTGCCAAGAAGCTGGAGCAAGTTTATTTCCGTCTCGATGTTAAGACAGCCAGCACCAGGTTGAGGCTGAGAAGGGCTCCTTCTAATTAAAACTTCTTTATTTCCAAACACATGTCGCAGCTTCAGCGTGGTGGGACTCACTCCCTGCTTTGTGGATGTCTCCGAGGAGAAGCAGCTGCTCTGTGACAGCCTCTTCCATTTGCGCTGGGTTCCCAAAGGGCACGGATCCGTTGCTCTAGCCCAGGCAGCCGCGGGGTGGGTCGTGCAAGCATTTGAGAGAACCGCACAGCCGGGGAACGCGGGGAGATGACCACAGACCCAGCGGATAGCACGAGAGCCTAACAAATCTGGACAGAGGCCCATGGACCATGTGCCTTGTCCCCGCAGGTGGGAAAGTGGAGTCCAGCACAAGACCTGCAGACCCTTGGAAAGCCTTGGAAGAAGGGAGTGAACTAAGGCATTCCAGAAGGCTGATCGCTGCTGAGCGAGGAGTCAGAAAACCCAGAAAGCTCATTGTCCCCCAATACCTGGTGGTCTTCATCTCCCCCCCCCGTCCATTGCCGTGGCCTCGTGGCTGCAAGGGTGGGGGCTGTGTCTGCTTTGTTCCCTGCTCCATCGGAGGGCACATACCCAACAGGTACGAGCTCGACACATCAAGGCTTCAGTACCTGCTCGTCAAGCTCACTGGGGCTGACATCCATGGGTGGCCTCCAGCCCCAGCTGTCCCCCCACCCTGATCATTGACTCTTCTCCACCAGCATGAACGTCAGGGAGAGGAACGGGAAGGATCCAGTGAAAGTCCGCAGGAGTGGAACACTGTGGGTCTCAAATCCTTCATCTGCCACTTACTACCCGGGTAGATCTGCTCAAGGCCCTACTCTTAAGTCAACCCCTGAAGGCCACAGCACTCTATGTCCTGAAATTTCAGATTCCCAGGAAGGGGGGCATCTATATACCACCAAGGACCCTGACCCCATCCATGTAATCTTCATGTTCCAAGCCCCCCTGCCACTCCTACCAGTTATGGCCAGGTGATGAGCTAGACAGAGCTACTCCCTTCTTTTGCCATTCGTGGCCCAGGAACAGAGCCTACAGGTAAAACAAGACAGGTAAAACAAGACAAGTTCTTTGTCTACAAGACAAAGAAAAGCCCACCAGTGGAGAGGTAGGCTCTGTGGAGCACAAAGGCCACCCTGGGGATAATGACCCCACAGAGGAACAGAGAGCCAAAAGCAAGTCCAGGCTCCTAGCTGCCTTCCCACTGCTCACTGTGCAGCCCGCCCCACTCCAGCTGGTCCCAGGAGAGCAGCCTCGGCCGGTCCTCGGTGGGTGGTTCTCGGGTGCGGGCCGGCCTCATCTCTTCTGGCAGAGGCCATGCAATGAATCAGATTTCAAGAGACTGTGCTGTTGGATGAACACCATAGGATCCATGGGGATTTCCCAGGAGCCTATAAAATCCCAATGGTCATCCAGGGGAAGAGAAGATTACTGTTTAAGAACTGTTTAATACCACTGGCACCTGAGCATGGGGAGACGGAGGCAGGGAGAAGCCAAAGGCTAACTCTAGAATTACAAGTCAGGATGGACACCTGGAACCTTAAACCTCGAGCGGCCATATTCCCCCCGGGGGATACTACCAGCCGGGACCACACCGGGAACCTCCACACCGCTCCCACACCCCACAAAGACAGCCTGCGCTCTGCCTACACCCATTCCTGACGGGATGGGCTTTGTGTGTCTTCTGTCCCAAGAATGCAGCACAGAGTCGACAACTTAGACAACAGTTACTGAGTGCTAACCATGGGCCACCTGTTGGTCTAGGCACGCTCATTCCTCAGAAGACTCCCTAGAGGCAAGTGCTACCTTCCCCATTTTGCAGATGAGGACGCTAAGCCACAGAGATGACATGTGCCCCAGGCAAGGTCGCACAGCTGGTGAGTGCCGGTCACAGCCCTCTCTGGAGCCTGTCCTCCCTGCTCGGCCACCTAACCATACAGAGGTTCAAAAGGTTCCAGTTGGATGACCCTCCCCCGGGGACGGTATCTCTGTGGGTTCAGGAAGAAGCTGTCCATCAATGAGTAGCAATCAATGGCAACCCCCGCCCCATCCCTCTACGATGTAATTCATGATTCAAAGACGCTTCTAGTCCATCATAAAACCTAAAACCTGGAGTGTGCAGGGAAGCATCGTGCAGCCCCAGGGACCCAGCCTGCCTGCGAGTGGACGGACGGCCAACCAGACTGGTCTACCAGCCATTTTCCACTTCGGATCATTCTGAGGAAAAATGAAAGTCCCTGCTCTCTGACAGCAACCGGTGGCCTCGGAACACTCCCCTCGCTGTCCCCTGGAGGTCCACAGTGCCACCACTGTGCCACTGCTCAGTCCTCTGCAGGGAAGCACTGGTGGGAGAAACGGCCATCCAGCTGGGCAGGGCCATCCTTGAGGGTCAGGACAACAGGGGCCCGGTCAGCTCCGGCAGCTCAGGTGGCCCACAGAAGCGAGATCTACAAAGCACGTGGTTTACATCTGACAAATGGCCTGTGTCCCGAGGTGCTGCCCTGGGCTCAGCTGTGCACTGGAACCGAGCAAGGTTCCGTCTGACTGGTCCTCGTCACTGAGCTCAGCAGCCCAGCCAGGCAGAGGGAAGGCTCCAGCTGCTGCCTTAGTCTCCCTCTGAGAAGGAAAGGGGCTGAGCCGCCCTTCCTCATGGGGCATCCAAGGACCACAAGAACCCAGCGGTCGTGATTTGGGGGACTGTGGGGGTAGAAGCACTTTGTGGGATGCTACCTTGCCCACAGCTTGGGATAGAAGGGGAGTTATGACACTGCTCAGGACTTCCTGCTGTGTGGCCCACTCCCCTGATAACTCACTAGGACCGCAGGCATCTCCCCCTGGAGTCAAGCAAGGACAGGCAACAGTCCGTGACACAACCAGGGGTAGATCTTCCCTTGGAGTCATCCTACCTAGGACAGCTGGATCCTACAGCTTGCACCTTGACACAAAATGCCTGATTTTCGGAGTCTGGGAATGTGAGCAGTCAAGAGCCCATGCTTGACCTTCAAGGGGACTCATCCTGGCTGCCTATCAGTTTCGAGGTGGCCATGGGCAGCTGCGGATGACAAATCCTGAGTAGTCTAGCCCAGGGGTTCTCAAGCAAAGGCAGTGCTGACAATGTCTGGGGTTGAGGGAGGGGCACATCTAGGGGGTAGAGCCCTAGGAAGCATGGGACAGCCCCTCACGTGACAAAGCACAAGGCCCAAAAGGTCAGTGGTGCCAAGGGCGCGAAGCCCTATCCTAAGCTGGGACCTCCTGCTTTTCTTTCCCTGAAAACTAGGTTTTCATCCCTACTTTACTGCTGAGCAAGGCATCGGGGCTGGGGGAGGGGAGTGGTCTGTGGGATAGAGTTTGGTCACCGAAACACAAGGGAACACCTGCCAAGAGAAATCAATGCTGGACCCTGGCTCAGCAAACCACTGAGATTTTTTACGACCAGTCCTCAACAGCCATTACCCCCTTTCACAGATTAGGAAAACTGAGGCACAGAACGATCACATACTGCTCAGAAGGGGACCCGGGGCTTGAATTAACCGGTCTGATCCCACACCGTGTAGTAACTGGGAGAAAAAGTATAATGTTCTATCTCCATCAGAGGCGGTCCTCCCTACGTGCTGAAAGAAGAAAGAAAAAGAGAAAGGAAGAGAGAAAGGGAGGAAGGGCGGAGAGACGCATGAGAAGGAAAAAGATGGATGGAAACATGAATAGCCACAATCTGTAAGTGGTGGGATTTGGGCATCTTCTGTTTTCTTCTCTGGGACTTTCTATATTTCTCCATTCTCTCCAACAAAAATGCCTTTTATGGACAGAAAAGAAATGGTAAGCAAAACAAAAATACCTACCAGGCACAGGTTTCAAGACTGTCGTCAGCACCAGGTGGCTCAGTCGGTTAAGCATCTGCCTTCGGCTCAGGTCATGATCCCGGGGTCCTGGGATCAAGCCCCACATGGGGCTCCCTGCTCATTGGGGAGCCTACTTCTCCCTCTGCCCCTCCCCCTGCTCTTTCCAAAAGCTGTGCTAGAAAGGAGATGCAGAACCCCCTCGACAGACATGAGGGGACACCCTTGGTCACTTGAGCCCATCACTGCCTCGATGAGAGCCCGTGTGGGGAAGCCATCCCTAGGAGGCCATGCACGCAGCACACCTGCAAGGGATCTGCTCCTGAGGAAAGACGCTGCCCCAAACCTGACACTGCCTGTCAGCTCCTCATCTATCTCCCCGCAGAGAGTACCCGGACAGGGAGAGCTGTGGAGGCACGAGGTCAAGACCCCACCACCACGCTTGACTGCTTCCATGCCGGAAATGCTCAAAGACGACTTCCAGAAAAATAAGGTTTCCAGCTCATTAAAATTTCCTTTCAACGGGTTTATTAACCTGTAGGAGTGACAGGAAAAAGGAGAATGTTTTATCCCAGGTCTAATGTGAAAGTTTGTCTTAGGGAAAAAGGAAAAAAATTCTAAGATACACTGAAACATCTGCTCTTCCAATTTTTTTTAATGTAGAATTTGTCTTCACGCTATTTTAAAGTCCGTTTCCACCATAAAAACCTATGCTCTACAGAGATGCCCTTTGTCTATCGCACCTTTTTATTATTCTTGACTTTAAAAAAAAAAAGGGTGTTGGGGCACCTGGGTGGCTCAGTGGTTTAAAGCCTCTGCCTTTGGCTCAGGTCATGATCTCAGGGTCCTGGGATCGAGCCCACATGGGGTTCTCTGCTCACCAGGGAGCCTGCTTCTTCCTCTCTCTCTCTGCCCGCCTCTCTGCCTATTTGTGATCTCTGTCTGTCAAATAAATCTTTTTAATTTGTCAATATGTCAAATAAAATCTTTTATTAAAAATAAATAAATAAATAAATAATAAAATAAAATAGAATAAAATAAAATAAAATAAAGGTGTTTATTCTTCCCCTCACCATGATTTGGGGTCACTGGGTGGCCCTAACTCCACCTTGTATAAAATGCACAGGTGTTCCATGGTCATAAAAAATGATGGCCATTATCTTAAAGTTTCAGGAAGAATCTCTAAAATTTAAGATATCACACCCCAGGGGTGTCTGGGTGGCTCAGTGGGTTAAAGCCTCTGCCTTCAGCTCAGGTCATGATCTCAGGGTCCTTGGATCGAGCCCCACATCTGGCTCTCTGCTCAGCAGGGAGCCTGCTTCCTCCTCTCTCTCTGCCTGCCTCTCTGCCTACTTGTGATCTCCGTCTGTCCAATAAATAAATAAAAATCTTAAAAAAAAAAAAAAAAGATATCACACCCCAGAATGCAGAAATTCAAAATGTCCAAACGTCACCACTGGGCAAGGCAAAGAATAAAATAATGTTTGCTAAACCATCAGCCAGCCTAGACTTATTCTTTTTTTTTTTTTAAGATTTTATTTATTTATTTGACAGACAGATCACAAGTAGGCACAGAGGCAGACAGAGAGAGCGGAGGAAGCAGGCTCCCTGCTGAGCAGAGAGCCCGATGCGGGGCTCGATCCCAGGACCCTGAGATCATGACCTGAGCCGAAGGCAGAGGCTTTAACCCACCTAGACTTATTCTTAAAAAACACAAATCCCAGGGTATCTGGGTGGCTCAGTGGGTTAAGCATCTGCCTTCCACTCACGTCATGATCTTGGGGTCCGGGATCAAGCCCCCCAGCGGGGCTCCCTACTCAGCAGGGCGTCTGCTTCTCCCTCTGCCCCTCCGCTCCACTCAGGCTCGATCTCTATCTCCAATAAACAAATAAAATCTTTTTTGAAATAAACAATAATAATAATAAATCCCTAGGTGCGTCGCCAAGAGCCACTATCTTCACCAAGAGAACGGGGACCACTCAAGTTCACCTTCGGGGCCACAGCGGAAGCAGGACAGCGTCTCCGAGCCTGAATGAGGCCCGACACAAACCAATCAGGAGCGTCCCACCGCTCCTTGCCTGTGATTGGGTTAGGGCTAGCCATGTGACCGAGCTCTAGCCAATAGAAGAGGACATGCCATAAAGGCGGTTCTGGTTAAAAAAAAAAAAGCAAGGTGGAGGAGAGGGCTTTACTTGGGGGCCAGGTTTCTCTGTACCCACTTGCACTGCTGCCAAGTCCAGCTATCACCTGCGCCACTGCGTGGAAATAAAGGATCAGGCAAACACCTTGAGGACGGCGGAACAATAAAACGTAAAGAACTCAATGCTGAATTCTTGAATTAACCTTGGAATCATCATGTGAGATACTAAATGTTTACGATCCTCTGAGCTGGCTCTTTTGTTTCTGGCTCGAAAATATCTTAACTGATAGAATCCTATAGGAAGACTCACTACGAGGAGTCCGGGATCTTACTAACACCTTAATACCAAAAGAGAAAGTGTCAGGCCGTGGGGACCAGATCCCCGGGCCAGTCGGAGAGGGCAGGTGACTAGAACCTTCAGGATGACTTCCTGTCAATCACCAGTCTGTCCCCATCCCTGCCTCCTCGGCACCCTGACCGCACCCTGACCGTAGCCCGCTCCAACCGAGGGTAAACAGCTGAGATCCTGTAAAACATACTCACGAGGCAGAACTGGGGGTTCCGTGGCCACCCAAGAAGAGCACTGCAAGTCAGAATTCCAAAGACCTGACACATTTCTCTCTTCTGCTTTAGCAAATCATAGACTACCAGCTGCTAAAAGGCCTCCCCAAATTTAGACTTTAAATAAACTGACTCATGAATCTGTAAGACTTGGGGAAGGAACATTTTCAAAGCAATTTGTTCGGGAATGGAGGCTGGTGAGTGGCGTAAGTGGTAGATAATAGGCAGTACATAAATCATCTTGCTAGAGATATGAATTTCATGGAAGGCTCTCTACCATCAGAAAACAGATTATCTAAGAAGTCATAACATCATCTGACTAGAGAGAAAAATCTCTGCTATTTGCCTGCGAATTTATCCTTCAAGAACTAGTTTCCTGAAACTAAGCATTAAAAATAACTTGAATATGTATATATGAAAAGTTAAGTGAGAAAAACCCCAGGTATCACAATATGTATATACACATATACATATACATATATACGTGTGTGTGTGTGTTCTGAACAAAAGTGCATAGGTGCCCAACAAAAAGACAAAACAGCGAATTGGGGTACATAAAGATCCTTAAGGTGTGTTTTTTTTAAGGTGGGTTTTAATGAAGTTGCCTTTTTAATGACGTTGACAGCATATGTACATCTTTTAATGAAGTTGTTTAATTAAGATGTTAATGCATATATGAACATTCCCAAACACCTCCAGTATTTGAAACTATAAATTTACCAAAACCACTTAATGACCACCTTACTTCCATTAAGCTCAATCCTGCAAATATCTGAAGGTCAACTGCGTGGCAGGTGCAGTGCTATGTTTCAGACACAGCCCAGGCGGCACTGGATTCTTTCTAGAACACAGGAAATAAGGGAGAGTGGGAAGGAGAACGGATTTACCCTTCTAAGAAAGAGTAATCTAATGAGAAAACAAGGGGCATGGGAGGGGTAAATATACAAATGTTTACCATAAGGCGCACAAAGTTTAAAGGGATATGAGCTGGCAGAGGACTGTAAAAGAGAAAATCAGGGAAGGCTTCACGAGAGAGGTGTCATCGGAAACAAGAGTCTTAAGGATGGGAATTAGGCGGGCAGCCATGACCCACTGGAGCTGCACTTTAGAGAAGCGATTCAGACAGCTTTGGGTGAGGAGGGCTGAGGCTGGGGCTGGAGAAGGGGGAGTGGAGGTTTCTGCACGAACTCGGGCAGAAGCATTGAGTGTAGACCCAGGGCTGGCGTCCCAGCTGCCACACAAGAGGCCGCTCTACAAATATTTGTTAAACTGAGTTAGACTTCTTAGGGGAAGGGACTGGGCCTGATTTTTTTCCCTGTAGTTTGGACAGGCTCCTAATGCACATTAGGCGCCCAAGAATGATCCAGAGTCCGAGAGGAGCTCTTCCACCTCTCTTCCTCTCCGAGCGGTCCCGTCAGGAGGCAGAGAGATGGCAAGCCCACCGGATCAAGAGCCCTCCCTCTACCCATTCCCAAAGAAGAATGTTCTTTCTCCCAGAGGAAGAAGCTCAGGATAGTACAGGAGCTCAGCAAAGACCCAGGAAAGAACGAACACCTCATCGGCTCGATGAGAAAAGACATCGTGATTCCTCTATACTCTTGCAAAAGAAAAGCCATGGTAGTTGGTCCTAAAAATTAACAAACAACACATACTCACATAACCAACATAAAATAAGACTCAGAGGAAAGTGCAAATAAAAAGGCTAAGTCTGTGTGAGGACGTCCTGGCTCTTAGGAACGACACACTTGAAGAATTCACACAGCAAAGGGACGTGATGCTCCCTACGCATTCTGAAACGGATCAGAAAAAAATCTGTGTGTGTGTATATATAAATGCGCGTGAGGCTAAATGTGTACAGATGTGTATGTGTATGCTATGTGTTCACACATGTGGAGTAAGAATGATGAAGTAAATGGTGCAAAATACAGACCATCGGTGAATTCGGGTGAAGGACATATAGGA
The DNA here is from genome assembly GCA_004024625.1 of Mellivora capensis. Classification (NCBI taxonomy): domain Eukaryota; kingdom Metazoa; phylum Chordata; class Mammalia; order Carnivora; family Mustelidae; genus Mellivora; species Mellivora capensis. The sequence goes on along the minus strand of PISX010010413.1, from coordinate 34,216 downwards.
GTTTCCTATGCTCTTATTGCAACGTTTCTGTAAGTCTGAACTAAAAGCAAAACAGTTACAAGAATGAGGAAGCAATCGAGTGCTGATAAGATCTTTAAAAATCACTGTAAGTGAAAAAAAAAAAATCCCTGCAGAATGGAATGTATGGAATGCTACCATGTGTGTAAGAGGAAAAGGGGGAAAAGATATATATGTGTGTGCGTAGACAGATTATAGATACACGCCCACACATACACAGTCACTTGTGTGTAATGTACCTGTAAATAAATCACAAGAAACTGGAAACATCACAGAGCTTCTCTTTGGGGAAGAAAGGGGTGGCTAGGAATTGGGTGGCAGGGAAGCTTTTCATTATAAACTCTTATATATATACTCTGAATTTTGAACCATGTGAATATATTACCTAGTCAAATACGTAAATAAAATCAAATGACCTTTAAAAATGTTCGAGGAAAATAACCGCGCAAGCATATGGTTTGGGGTAACTTAGACCAGGGAAACACAGCGAATGGGATCACAGCCACTTGGCCGGGTGCTGCCCAGATGTGACCCCATGGGCTGCTGTGCTTGGACAGCTGCCTGTTTAGAAAGGGCTCGTTCCAGACAAGTAGAGCTGAGGGCTTGGAAAAGCACATTCTATCAAGTTTCAGCCTAAATTGGATAGAAATTTCCCCTAAAATAAACGGCGTGACTTACTTACAACAGATGATTCCCCGTAGCCCTGCTCCCCGAGCTCATATTCCTCGTTCTAAGATTTAATCATCTGACACGTGGCAACGTCTGTCCTGCTTCGGACTCCCGCAACCTGGAAGTCCTGGTGATCGCTCTGGGAGCTGGTAGAAACCCACTCCTCAGCAGGACAGCCCCGAAGATAAACAGCCTCCACCTGCCTTCACTGGCAGCCACCGTCCCTCGGAAATAACGACCAGCCAGCCCTCCAGGGGCTGTGCCACTCAAGTAAAGGCACTCTTGGATCTCCACAATACGTAAGAGTTTCCGAGATGATTGTGCTTGGATTCCAGTGCCAGCAAGTCAGAAGGGGGAAGACCTTCTTGCCAGCCTAATGGTAAACTTCTGTTAAACTTCACGGGGGAGTGAACAAGTTCAAAGACAATGGTAGTAAGATAAGAGGATATGCCATCCAGGGTCCCTGGGTGGCTCAGTTGGTTAAGCAACTGCCTTCAGCTCAGGTTGTGATCCTGGAGTCCTGGGATCGAGTCCCATGTTGGGCTCCCATCTCCATGGGAAGTCTGTTTCTCCCTCTGACCTCCCCTCCCACGCTGGCTCTCTCTCACTCTCTCTCTCTCTCAAATAAATAAAATCTTTTAAAAAAAGAAGAAGGGGATACCTGGGTGGCTCAGTCGGTTAAGCCACTGCGTTCAGCTCAGGTCATGATCCCAGGGTCCTAGGATCGAGTCCCATGTCGGGCTTCTTCCTCAGTGGGGAGCCTGCTTCTCTCTCTGCCTCTGCCTGCCACTCTGCCTACTTGTGTTCTCTCTCTCTCTCTCTCTGACAAATAAATAAATAAATAAAATCTTTTAAAAAAGAAGAAGAAGAAGATATGGTGTCCAGAGAAGCCAGGCTGTGAGGGCGGCGAGCTCACCTGGCTTCCTAGCTGTCGGAACACCAGGCAAGGAACCCCACAGGACCTCTCTCTCCTTTCAGGAAAACTACGGCTCTAGTCCAGTGTTCCGGGGCTGTCTGCCACATGAACTGCAATCAGAAAATTAACTGACAGATGTCTCTGAATAGGGAAAGGGGGATAGTCAGAGAGCAGGGTACAAGTTCAGTAAAAGAGGATCCTTCTCCCCCAGAAATGTAAGACAACGACTCCAGGCCTACTAGGAGACAATATTAGTCACCAATAACGTAAGGATGACTCATGCCCTTTGCCTGGCACGCGGCTCCATGCTCGGAGAAGGCACGCGCACCTGCAGGGGACACACCTGAACAGAGATGAGCGGCGGCAGAGATGCAAAGAAGCCGGAAACGCCCAGAGCACCTCGCCGTCGGAAACCGGGACTCCAGCCCAACGCTCCGCGGAGGGCTGCACGTTACGGGGCAGCCACTTAACTGCTGGGACTCAGTTGCCTCATCCATAAAATGGACATAACAACACCCACCTTCACAACTGTCGTAACCAGTTAATTCACGCAGGAGAAGCTGAACGTGCCAAGCATAGCACCGGCCACATAGCAGACCCTTGGCCAACAAGGCGAGTCTCTCCCACTCATTTATCTCGGGCCTCAGTACAGAAAGCCTCTGTTATGGGTTGGATTGTTGGAAGTCCTAAGCCCCCAGTAACTTAGATTATGACCTGGTACAAAAAAGAGCCAGTGCAGACGTAACTGGTTAAGATGAGGTCACACTGGAGGAGGCTGGGCTCCAAATCTTGTACGATGGGTGTTCTTCTAGAAGGAGAACAGACATAGAGGGAGAAGCCATTGAAAGTCACAGAGACACAGGACCACAGAGGCCCAGATCGGGGAGTCGCACCCACATGCCCAGGCACTCCCAGGACTCCCAGCTCCCGCTAGAAGCTAGCAAGAGGCAAGGAACAGACCGCCCCACAGGGCTTCCAGAAGGAGCCAGGCCTGCTGAAACCCTGACTCCGGTCTTCTAGTGAGGGACTAAATCGTTGCTGTAGGCCACCCGCTTCGTGCTGCCTTGTTAGGGCAGGTCAGAAAATGATCGGCTCCTCTTCTCCTCCCACTCTTTTAAGGAAAAATGAGATTCCTGAGTTCCCTGAGGAAATAGGACACTCTTACAAGTACAAATAATGTGCCGGGAAAGGCGACCTTCAGTCATGAGCCTTGCAGAAGAAAGAGCAGGAGTGTTTTCCCGGTTCCTGTTTTTTGGGGTTTTTTTTCTGTCTCCTTTTCCTCCCTGCCCCTTTCCTACTGGGGACAGCCCCCAAGCGGGGTTCCTTACACTTGCCAGAGGAATGAAGATACAGCTAAAGAATGACCTAACACTCTTCAGAAGGTCAGGACCACAAGCCGCACCAGTCCAAAGGCTCATTTGCACCCCACACACAGCCCACCTCCCAGGAAACCCCAAAACATGACCCCTCAGGAAGACTACCGGCCACGCTGGGGCAGGGAAGGCACTGGATTTTTTTTTTTTTAAACAGTCTGCTAACCGTAAATGACAGGTCGAGCAGGGTGGAAAGGAGAGGGGGACCAGAGTCAATCCAATGCGGGAAACGAATTTCTAGACATCGGTGAGGCTAGAAGGAAGCAAAGTGATGCTTGAGCCTGCCTCACCCAACCAGAGTCCCCCAAGCCCATGCCCTTCGTGAGGCCTTTCATCTCTACCCGTGTGCTCTGGTCTGAATGTGTGCGTCCCTCAGAATTCATATGTTGACATCCTAAGGCCCAGTGTGATAGAATGAGGAGATGGGGCCTCTGGGAGGCGCTTTGGTCGGGAGCCTGGAGCCCCCAGGAAGGGAATGAGTGCTCTTCCAAGAGACTCCGCAGAGCTCCCTACCCCATCGACCCCATGAGGATGCAGCCAGCAGCGAGCACCCCACAACCCTTCAGCAGAAGCTGCCCGTGTCAACCCCTGATCTCAGACTAGCAGCTCCAGGCCTCTGAGAAGCAAACGTCTATTGCTTTCAAGCCAAGGACAGCGGCCCAGATGGACCAAGACAAGCTGCTGCTCCATCAACACAAAACTGGTATTCTCGCCGGAATCCACAAAATCCACAAAGTGGTTTTCACCCGTAACAAAGAGGCCATGTGTTTGCATATATGCGTCCAACAGGCTGTATGCCCAGTTACCAGCCCCGGTAAAATTCGACTGCAGGAAGGCTCACTAAGAGTGACCACCACAGGGGTGTCTCGGTGGCTCAGGTCGTGATCTCTGGGTGCTGGATGGAGCCCTGCTTCGGGCTCTCTGTTCAGCAGGGAGCCAGCTTCTCCATCTGCCTCTCCCCTCCACCTCATGCTCTCTCTCTCTCTCAATAAAATCTTTAAAAAAAAAAAAAAAAAAAAAAGGAGTGACCACTATACAAGTGGGCTTTGGACATCATTTTAGTCTCCCCAGACTTTCCAGCTTTCACCTAGATGCTTAGAGGCCCCAAGGGAAATTGTCAGGGTCAGGAATGCACCTGCGGAATTAATGACTCGGCAGGGCCGGTTCTAATAACAAGGCTACCAAACCATTCCACCAGGCGACATGTCTCAGAGAACAGTGAAGGCAGAGGACCCCTGAGGACCCACAGTCTCTGCTGGGAAGGCAGCAGTGTAAGAAGGCACCAGTCTCTACCTCCACCAGCAGCAGCACTACCCGCCGAAAACAGGGCAGTACCAAGCCCAAGGGCGGAAGACAGAAGGAAGAGTAGGATTTCAGCTGGAGGTAAGAGGAAACTGTGATGCTGAGATAAATGGGGTCAGGGGGGTTCTAGAAGCTTCTGCTCCATTCAGGAAGCTCCCTTAAGATGTATGTTGCCCAGATCATCTGTCTTCGGTTTCCTGGTTGACCCTGGAGGGCAGCCTTGAATGCATTCCACAGTTTCCCTGTACACTCGGATCCTAATTATTCAAGGATCAAACTCTCTGATGTGGGTCACACAACTTAGCAGCATCTCCAGCAAAGGGAGGGCAAAGGAAGTTTCAGGAGAGGCAATCGGTCGGGCAAGGAACCCCTCACAGTCAAACCTCTTGGTGGAGCTAAGATGATAGGACTGGTCTTGGCAGCAGTCGATTCAAAAAAGGGGGAAAAAATTGTAAAAGACAAGGACAAAGAAAATCTCAGAAAGGAGAGCCCTGGAATCTTGGAATCAGAGTATCTCATTACTGGAGATCATCTGGGTTCTCTGCTCGTTTTATAGATAAGAGAACGGGGGCACTGAGAATGGGCCAAAAATCACAAAAATGGTTCCTGTTCATGGACTGACCGGGCTTTCAGCAGGACATTCCCCATAGCACCCCATCTGCAACAAGGAACACATGGGTATATCAGGAGGCCTGCCCAGAACTCAGCCCCAAACCTATGCCAGGTGAGTCTTCAAAAGACAAAATGAGGGGCGCCTGGGTGGCTCAGTGGGTTAAGCCTCTGCCTTCGGCTCAGGTCATGATCCCAGGGTCCTGGGATCGAGCCCTCCATCATGCTCTCTGCTCAGCGGGTAGCCTGCTTCCCCCTCTCTCTCTGCCTACTTGTGATCTCTGTCTATTAAATATATAAATAGAGTGTTTAAAAAAAAAAGACAAAATGAACATTGCAACAGGCTTTGCCCCTGTGGCCTTATCTAAGTACAAGAGTCCGGTCCTGATCACGTGAAGTCACACAGGGAAGCAATCAAATCAATTTCACGGAAAAGCGGGCTACCTCACACACACACACACACACACACACACACACACCCGTTCCCAGTGTTCCCAGCCCTCGCCCTGCCAGGTCCACTCTGCTGAGTGTGGGGAGTGTGAACATAGCCTCTGAACGAGCAACTCCACACGTCACACCTCAAACGACCGATCCCAGGCTCTGTCCCATAAACGAAGGCTCGCTGAGCACGAAGCAAATGTCAGAGGTGACCCAAGGGCCCTGGTGCGGGAGGACCGCCAGCTTGGGACCTGCCATGTCATTGGACTCATGAGCGTATCTCTTGCCCACGCCTGCCCCAAGTCTCCAGGAGACCATCTTTCCAGACTGCCGGTACAGAATGGGAAGAAAGCCAGCACAGGGTGTAGAACATAGAGAAACATAGAAGAAGAACATAGAGCAAGCATTTAATCCGGCCACTCCATGAAAGATCACCCTGGGGCCAAGGTGCTAGAGCGCTGATGTTTTCTCAATTATCAGATGTAAGGGCCCAAGTATGGCCCCTTCCAACAGCGAAACTCAAAGAACGATTCAACACGCTGACGTCTCCAGATCGTCTAATGCAGGAGCTGGGCCCAGCGTGTCCACTTTCGAGAGCGGATCTTCAACGCTTCTCAGCTATCACTTACAAATGGCTAAAAGAGTCCCTGTCTCTCCTCTCACACGAGGCCCAGTCCGACAGTGAACAAAGGCCTTGATCTTCCAAGGGAAGCACGACCTCTTTTCAAGTGAGACGGGAGTGAGCTGAGGGCTGGCCTTTGGTCTGTCTTGACTTTCTTGCAGAATTACAGGTTCCTGCTCGCCTACGAACGCGCTACAGAGCAGCCTCCACTGTACTACCGCAGGGCCCTGCTCAGACGCTCGCTGAGCCCGACCTGAGCGGCATTAGTAGGTGAACGAGAGGCCTGACTTCATCCTCGCAGAGATACAAGCCAGATACAGATCCAGAAGAGTGGGCGTGTCCGCTTAGGGCAAAGGATCTAATCCTTTGGGGTCACTCATCCACCTTATACTCTTCAAGGACGGACTGCCACTCTGTCCGAAAGAAGGTTACTCTACCCGGCCTCTCAGAAGCCACTGGGAGACCAGTGCCCTCCCCCCCACGCCTCCAAGTTCAAAAATGCCAGCTGGAAGAAATGAAAGCGGTATGGGTGGCCGGGATCCAGGGCCCTCCTCTGCTGGTTTTGCAAAGACTATGACACAAAATTTTCCAAAGTTGGGAAACCTCCTGCTTCCTAAGTTAGCTCAAACAACTGGATGTAAAGCTAGTTCTCCATGGGAGCATCTCTGGGATCAAAAGGAGCTGATGAGTTCTGCTGGGGAGGACATAGGCAGGAATGCATGTTGGCTTCTCTCTGCCCAGACCCGGGCTGATCCTTGCTTCAGGTGCTAAAGGAGCAGCTCCTTAGCCTTCATCACTCCCCGCATCCGATAATTTGTTAATAACTGCTCTTCCGGGGCACCTGGGCGGCTCAGTGGGTTAAAGCCTCTGCCTCCGGCTCAGGTCATGATCTCAGGGTCCTGGGATCCACCCCCACATCGGGCTCTCTGCTCAGCAGGAAGCCTGCTTCCTCCTCTCTCTCTGCCTGCCTCTCTGCCTATTTGTGATCTCTCTCTGTCAAATAAATAAATAAAATCTTTGCCAAAAAAATAAATAAATAACTGCTCTTCCGTCCACAAAGGGAACTTCCGGGGACTCCAACTCTTCTCCCCAGTAGCTAAGGAGCCATGGTCTGCTCAGCACAACAGAGAGTCCTTCCCTGACACAGCGAGACAGGAATGATACCTCTTAAAAGACATCTGGGAGCTACCTTTGAAAAAAAAATGTTGTTAGTCTCTGACAGGCCAGTACGGGAGACCTTCGAAGTACCAAAAAAAAAAAAAAAGGTCCCCACCATGAAAGGACCCAGGATACAGAAGGAACAGGGACTGCAGGAGCCTGGGGGAGTATCCCGTGGTACAGAGCTGGGAACAAACCAAGGGCAATCACAGCCCAACCACAGATCAGCCAGGTGATGTCAAGGCCAAGCAAGGTACTTAACCACTCGGCCTCCTCCTGTATAAAACATAGATCACGAATCACCGCCCCCCCCAGCATTGCCGTAAGGATTCAACATAATTCATACAAAGAGATAACTATTTTTTTAATATTTATTTATTTACTTACTTACTTTTCAGAGAGAGGGAGGGGCAGAGGGAGAAGCAGGCTCCCCGCTGAGCAGAAAGCCCAATGCGGGTCTGGATCCCAGGACCTGAGCCGAAGGTAGATGCTTAACCAATTGAGCCACCCAGGCGCCCAAGAGACACTACCATCAGCATAATTAGAATACAAGATCAAGATGTACAAATGTTATAAGGAAAGAAAAAGGACCGGTGTAATTTTGAAGCTAGAAGACCTGAAAAATGGAAATGAGCAAAGAGAGATCAAGAGAAAAAAAAAAAAAAACTGAATGTATTCTTTTTAAGCCAAACTAACTGGTGCCATTAAAAATCCAGGAATTCGGGGCGCTGGGGTGGCTCAGTGGGTTAAAGCCTCTGCCTTGGGCTCCGGTCATGATCCCAGGGTCCTGGGATGGAGCCCCGCATTGGCTCAGCGGGAGCCTGCTTCCCTCCCTCTCTCTCTACCTGCCTCCCTGCCTTTTGTGATCTCTGTCAAATAAATAAAATCTTAAAAAAAAAAAAAAAAATCTAGGAATTCCTGACCGAAAGAGGATTGCTTCAAACAGACATACTCTGGAGCCAGAATCAGAAGAGCACTCGCTGCGCGTAGATACCACAGAGAACTGTGAAAAACACCAGTGAATCAGCATTGCCTTGTTCCAGGCTTAAAACCTCTGAAGTTTTGAGCTGGAAAGATCTTCAGAGGTTACTATTCCAGCTCCTTTTAAAAGCTGATGCCCACAATGGGAAACCATTGATTTGCTCAAGATCCCACAGCTAGTTGGAGACAGAGCTCTGATTATAACCCCAAGCACTCATAACTACCCTAATGCTTTTCCCTCCAGCCCAGCTACTTCCCTTCCTGGCAGGCATCCCCAGTGCCTCCGGCAGCCTCTCCATTCCCATCTCCCTTCCCTTCATCCAGGGTGAGCGCTTGAAACCCACCCTCTCTCTTTCAGGGACACATACGTGCATCTTTGCACGAGGGGGGAGGGCATGCTTCCTGTTTTTTAATTGTGGCCAACTGCGCAGAACATAAAATTGATCATCTTAACCATTTATAAAGGCTCAGTGGCCTGAAGTACACTCCCACGGTGCAACCTATCTCCCATCCTTCTCCAGAACTCCTTCCATTTTGCAACACTGACTCCCCATCTCCTGCTCTCCCACCAGTCTCAGGCGACGCCCATTCTACTTCCTGTCTCTCTGAATTGGACTAGGGGTCCCAGAAAAATAGAATCATATAGTGTTTCTCTGTTTGTACCTACCTTAATTCCCCTACCATAATGTCCTCAAAGTTCATCCATGTGCCACAATTTCCTTCCTTTTTGGGACGCCTGGGAGCTCAGTCAGGGAAGCGTCACACTCTTAGTTTTGGCTCAGGTCATGATCTCAGGGTCATGAGATCGAGCCCCATGTTGGACTCCAGATTCTCTCTCTCCTTCTCCCTCTGCCCTCCCTGCTTTGGTGCTCCCTCTCTCTCTCTCTGTCTCTAATTCCCTTCCTTTTTAAAACTGAACAATAATATTCCGTTGTAATGTATACATTTTATCCATTCACCTGTCCAGGGACACTTACATTCCCTCCAGCTTTTGGCTGTCGTGAACAATGCTGCTACAAACATAGGGGGACCGACACCTCTTCAAGTCTCTGCTTTCAACTTTTTTGTAGATATACCCAGAAGTGGACTGGCTGGATCTTACGGTAATTCTATTTTTAACTTGCTTTGGCAACACACGTATCTTTTGAAAATTGTATCACGCTTCTCCCTAACTATAATTAATAGAAAAGTGAGTTTTCTTTTTTATCCAATGAATACCACTTTTTTTTAAAGATTTTATTTATGTACTTATTTATTTGAGAGACAGAGACAGCAAGAGAGAGCATGAGCAGGGACTGAGCAGGGAGCTGAACACGGGGCTCAACCCCTGGACCCTGGGATCGTGACCTGAGCCGAACGCTTTACCGACTGACCCACACAGGCGTCCCTATCCAACTAATATCTTAAAACACAAGCCACATGCTAGACCTTGGGCTAGGTACCAGGGGTACAATCAGTCAGGAGCTAAAGTCACGGTCCCTCGTCTTGTTAGGGTTTACAGTCTACGTGACAGATACTAGCAAATACCTGTTTTGGCTCCATGATGAGCGCCATGGGGGATCTTAGGAAGAGTGGGTACGTCCCCCAGAAAGGCACAAAACAGAAATGTCCAGATGAAGTATGTTGTCATACTGTCATGTTGACAGGGGCACACCTGGGTGGCTCAATCAGTTGAACACCAGAGGCTCAGGTTGTGATCTCAGGGTCGTGAGATCGAGCCCCGCATCGGGCTCTGTGCTTCATGGGCCGGTAGCCTGAGAGTCACTCTCTCCCTCTGCCCCTCCCCCGCTTGCACTCAAATTAATAAAATCTTGGGAAAAAAAAAAAAAGACCTCACAAAGCAGAGAAGAATGACAAAAAGGATTTAGCAGGGAAGGGGCAAGGGGGACAAGGAGTCGAAAGGAGAACTCTGAACTCAAACAAAGAGGGGAACAGATAGAAGATAATAAACTTGAAGCAGGCAGCGCCTCTAACATCAGTCATATTCTAGGAAGGCAAGGCAGAGCAGCGACACCGTGGCCGCGGTGGCGAGGGGGGCTGTTAGGACCCCCCAAAATATATCTTGAAGTCTCACCCCTGGGGTAGCTGTGACTGTGACCTCATCTGAAAATAGGGTCTCTGTGCAGACTAAGCAAGTGAAGATGAGGTCACATTAGATTCAGGGGGGCCCTCATCCGGGTGGGCTGGTGTTTTTATAAGAGAAAATTTAGAGACAGAGATAGACCCAAGGGGAGGGCGCGTGGACATGGAGGCAGGGGCTGAAACGATGGGGCTCCAGGCAGGAGAACGCGAAGAATGCCGGGGTCACCGGTTGCCACAAAGCAGCAAGGAAGGATTCCTTCCTAGAGACTTTGATGGAGCGTGATTCTGCCAACACCTTCATTTCACACTCTAGCCTCCTGGCCCGTGCAGGAATAAATCTTACTTTCAAGCTACCCAGCTATTTCGTGCTACTTCGTGACCACAGCCCTAGGAAACCAGCCAGGGTGGGACCTGGGGAAAGCCCTAGACTGGGACTCTTGTGGTGAGAGCAAACAGATAGAAAAACAGAGCACGAGACTTTCATCTCGAAACTTCTAACCAAATAAGCACATATGATCCAGGCCTGTTGACCTGAATCTCAGTTTCCAAACCTGCAGAATACGTAGGTGTCTCGGGCCACATCAGTGAAGCTAACCCTGAAGGGCTCGGGGTTTCAACATTCCCAGGGTCTTTTTCAACTCACCCCAGGTGGGGCAGCTCCAGAGGGTCTCTACAGGAGGGCAGGAGAGAAACTGCTGGCATTTGGAGGCTGGACGTACTGCAAGACCTTAGCTGAGCCAACTGGCCTGAATGCTAGGAACTCACTCTGTCCCCTTTCTCCCGGCCCCCAATATGATGAACAGGTATTTCTAGTGCAGCCAGTGCTGAGTTGAGAGCCACCCTGGGGTCGAGGGTGATTTATGTTCAAATCACTAGGAGCATATATGACGGAGATCAGGGGATGGAGAGCACTGGGCAAGATTCTTCAGGGCTACCACCGAACCCTCCTGCTGAGATGGAGGTCACCCCAGTGAGAATCGCCCGCAGAGCCACCACTGCACCCCTTCGGCGTGTTGGGGGTGGGATCCAGCAGCCCCCTCTGCGTATGACATGGAGGAGGGAATGGGACCTCCGCACACGGAGAAGCAAATCCAGCTCCCCCAGAGTCCTGCAAAGCCCCGGGGCCACGTGAGTGCCAAGTCGCCTGCCTGGCACAGGCGCCACCTCCCACCCGCTCCACGGGCACCCAACTGTTCCAGCACCCGTCACCGCCTCCCCCGCCACTGTCAATACAAACGCCCACACCCAGGCAGGAAGCAAAAATAACCAGGCGTCTCATAGCGATGGCTCATCCCTGTCCCCAGGGGAGCTGTGCCTCTCCCATTTCCCCAGGAGGACCTGAGAGCCAGGAGGACCTGAGAGCCAGGAGAGGAGGAGAGGAGAAGGTGGGAGGAGGGAGGGAAAAGGGAGAGGAGGGGGAGGGGAGGGGATAGGAGGGGAGAGTCCAGACAAGGAGAGGGGCTGGGGCGAGGAAGCAGAGGGAGAGAGGGGCGGGGCGAGGAGAGGGCGGAGCAATGGGCGAGGTGAGGAGAGGGCGGGGCGAGGAGAGGGCGGAGCAATGGGCGAGGTGAGGAGAGGGCGGGGCGGTGGGCGGGGCGAGAGAGGGCGGGGCGGTGGGCGGGGCGAGGATGAACTGGCAATGGGCGAGCTCCAGCACTCCAGATCCGTCCCCAAGTGCTTTGTCTGAGCCATCAGAGAGGATCATCTTTAAAGGGGACAAAAGTCAGAGTCTGCCCTTACACGAGTGCTACCTGTCCCTCTCCCTCAGGAGAACTATCTTAAGTAGCAGCTCTTCCGGTCGTCAAGTTCCCGGTGCCTCTAATCCTGCGAACTTGCGGGGGGGACTTGGCGGACCCTCTCTGCCCTGGCTGCCAGGCCCCTCGCCATCCCGCAGGCTGTGTGTGTCTCTCTCAGGCAGGTATATTAGCGCCCCGGCGGGAAAGGGGGGCACAGCCACCCCTCCATGTAACCCCAGCCCAGAACCAGCATCGTACGAGGCAGGATCATCAGAGGATGTCCCAAGCTGAGCGGGGGAATCGAGCCCTGGTACTATGGGTTCAGCTGTGTCCCCAAAATGTTGACGTCCTAACCCCTCCCAATGTGAATGTGACTTCGTTGGCTCAGGCTGCCCTCACGAAGTACCACATACGGGAGCTTAGCAACAGAAATTCAGGTTCTCACAGTCTGGAGGCTCAAGTCCAGGACCATGATGTCGGCAGGATGGGTTTCTCCTGAGGTGTCTGTGTGAGCGTGTCCATGACACCTGTTTGTGTGTGCATCCAAATCTCCTCAGCTTATAAGAACACCAATCAGACTGGATCAGGACCCACCCTAAGGGCCACGCTTTAAAGTCCCATCTCTAAATGTAGTCCTTTTCTGAAGTACTAGAGGGTTAAGGCTTCAACACATGACTTTGAGGGGGAACACAGTCAGCCTCTTGACAGTGACCTTGTAGGGAAACCGTTTACCTTTTCTGATTTGGCCATTGCAGATGCAATTAGCTAAGGAGGTACTGGAGGGAAGGGGGCCCAAGCGCATGACTAGTCTCCTCTTAAGAAGGGGCAGAGACAAGGAAAGAGAAGGCCATGTGGCTATCGAGGCAGAAATGGGAGTGATGTGCCTCCAGGCACACCAAGGACCGCCAGCAACCTTGAATCTAGGGGAGGCGTGAACACAGTAACCCTACAATCTAAAGGGGGAATAAGGCAAAACCCACCAACACCTCAGATCGAGGAGCTCTTGTCTCCCAAACTGGCAGACAACACAGGTGTGTTGTGTTAACTCCCCCAGGGGGCGGTAGCTTATTAAGTAGCAACCCCCGGGGAACTAGAGCCTAGCAGCCCAGCCTGAGCAGTTTGGTGGAACGGAAGGTTAGGGTCCCTGAAGCCTCTTAGCAAAAGAAAGGCCCAATCAAAATTATTAGCTTTGAATAAAATTCAGAATCTGATCTACAACCTCAATTAAAGGATGATCATCAGCTCTGTATCCACAGGCAGAGAAGGCCTGGGCTCAGGTCCCATCCCAGCTCCATCACTCACCAGCCACCCTACCCTGGCCAAGTCATGTCCCCGGGGCCATTACATTTACGAGGGTAGTAATAATAATATCCAGCTTCTACTACTATGAAAATCAAATGAGGTACTATTATAAAGCACCATGTGCCCGGCACAGAGACTCCAAGCTACAAAGGGATTTAATCAGTCCTAACTGTTACATGGCTGAGGAATGCTTCTCTCAGTTGTCTTTAACATCCCTAAACAACCTTCCTTGGGCCGCTCCCATCCCAGACTGATCACACGCAACCCCCAAATCTATCAAATTTTCCAAGCAGAGAAGAGCAAAAAGAAAAATTCAATACTACTAATGAAATATTCCAAAATTATTAAAATCCCAAGCTTAGGGGCGCCTGGGTGGCTCCATTGGTGAAGTGGCTGCCTTTGGCTCAGGTCATGATATGAGGGTCCTGGGACTGAGCCCCGCATCGGGCTCCCTGCTCAGCAGGGAGTCTGCTTCCCCCCTCCCCTGCCCCTCCACCCTGCTCATGCTTGCTCACGCTCTCTCTCTCAAATAAATATATAAAATCTTTTTTTAAATTTTTAAAAATAAAAAATGAAACCCCAAGCCTACACCTGGCTGCTAGGGCAAGGGGGAAATATTAAGGAAATGTAATCCGAGGGGCTACCTGGGTGGCTCGGTTGGTTAAGCATCCAACTCCTGATTTCGGCTCAGGTTATGATCAGAATCGTGAGACTGAGCCCAGCCCTGAGCTCTGCACTGGGCATGGATTCTGCTTAAGATTCTGCCTCTCCCTCTGCTCCCCACCCCACCCTGCCCCCTGCTCATGCTTGCACACACACTCTCTCTCTTAAAAAAGAAAGGGAGGAGGGGAGGGAGGGAGGACAATTCTAATCTGAGAATCCATCCGAAAGTGATGAGCAGTTGGCAGTGACTGGCAGAAGCAGACGAGAGCACTATCCCAGCCCCAGAGCACTATCCCAGCCCCGTGGATACAGAGGAGGCTAGCAAGACAGGTCCGACACTAAGAAATGTCACACGGCGACCTGCTACAGACACCCAGGTATGGAACACAAAAAACTGTCTTACAAGACACCTGCCTTCCTTACATGGGATGCACTGAAATTTTCTTTTCTACTGCAATTTTTTTAAAGCCATCTCAACAGGGGCGCCTGGGTGGCTCAGTGGGTTAAAGCCTCTGCCTTCAGCTTGGGTTACGATCCCAGGGTCCTGGGATCGAGCCCCACATTGGGCTCTCTGCTCGTCAGGGAGCTGCTTCCTCCTTTCTCTCCCTCTCTGCCGGCCTCTCTACTTGTGATCTCTGTCTGTCAAATAAATAAATAAAATCTTTAAAAAAAAAAAAAGTTATCTCAACAGCTCTAAATAAACCAACAAAATGCCTTGTGACCCAGTCTGAAAACCATGGACATGACCCTCTGCAAGATTCTTCCTGCTCTTTTTTTCCCCAAATATTGAACTTAAGAAACTAAATTCTACAGAAAACTCTCAGCACTTCCTTTTCTTTTCCAAAGTCTACAATAATCTTCTCTAAACTCAGAGAACCTTGAATGTTCTCGAACAAACCACAGAAGCTTGGACAATGAAGACTATGCAGGGTTTCCAGAGCCCTAATAGCTCCATTCTAGAAAGTCAGTGAAATCTAACACTTACTCTTGTTTATCATTCTTATCCTCTACAAATTATTTCTGTTTAACAGGCATGTACACACGTGTGCCATACATACACAAGTGCCATGCCACGGGCACTATTTTAAGATCTTCACAAATATGAACTCAATCTTCACAAGAACCCTATGAGATAGATGAACTATATTATGCCCATTTTACAGATGAGGAAACAAAGACCAAGAGAAGCCACTAGCCCAAAGTGAAGAGCCACTGTTCATGCCGAGGCAACTGAAACTACGCTCCGTGCTCTTACCCACTAGACCACGCTGCTTTATGGTTTTGTTTTGTTGTTTTTTTTTTGTTTGTTTGTTTGTTTTTTTTGGTTTTGTTTTGGTTTGGGGTTGTTGTTTTTTGGTTGTTGTTTTTTTTTAAGATTTTATTTATTTATTTGTGAGAGAGAGCAAGAGAGCAAAAGAGTGAGCACAGGCAGGCGGAATGGCAATGCAGAGGCATAGAGAGAAGCAGGCTTCCCCGCCAAGCAAGGAGCCCAATGTGGGACTTGATCCCAAGACGCTAGGATCATGACCTGAGTCAAAGGCAGCCACCCAACCAACTGAGCCACCCAGGCGTCCCTGTTGTTGTTTTTTTTTAAGAGGGTGAGAGCATGAGTGCAACCAGGGGAAAAGGGCAGAGGGAGAGGAAGAGAGAGAAAATCTTCAGCAGGCTTCACACCCAGTGCAGAGCCCACACTGGGCTTGATCTCACCACCCTGAGACTGTGACCAGCCGAAATCAAGAGTCGGATGCTGAACTGACTGAGCCACCCGGGTGCCCCTAGATTACACTGCTTTAATTGATCTCTCAGTTTTCCATCTCAGATGCCATGTTCATTATTAAGCAGAGCCCCTATTGAGTTTCGATGCTATCTATTATCTCAAAAAAATGCAAACTTTAAATAATTAATTCCTTAATGGAGATATAGCTGACATATAACATTAGTTTCAGGTGTATAACATAACAACTCAATATATGCATATGCTACAAAATGATCGACCCACTAGGTGTATTTAACATCCATCACCATCCAAACTCTTTTTTTTTTTAGAGATTTTATTTATTTATTTGAGAGAGAGGCAGTGAGAGAGCCTGAGCGAGGAGAAGGTCAGAGGGAGAAGCAGACTCCCCGTGGAGCTGGGAGCCTGATGCGGGACTCGATCCCAGGTCTCCGGGATCATGACCTGAGCCGAAGGCAGCCGCTTAACCAACTGAGCCACCCAGGCGTCCCACCATCCAAACTCTTAATCAGGACAGCACAGGCACCCAAGGAGATAACTTACAAGCTCTCACCCTCTCTGTCCTGGCCATTCTCCTTTAGCAGAAGAATCATACTCCCAAAATAAGCTCCTTAGAAACCAGATCATACTTTATTAGAAGACTGAATTTCAGGGCGCCTGGGTGGCTCAGTGGGTTAAAGCCTCTGCCTTCAGCTCAGGTCATGATCCCAGGGTCCTGGAATCGAGCCCCGCATCGGGCTCTCTGCTCAGCGGGGAGCCTGCTTCCCCCTCTCTCTCTCTGCCTACTTGTGATCTCTGTCAAATAAATAAATAAATAATCTTTTTTTAAAAAAGAAGAAGAAGAAGACTGAATTTCTAAATTTATTTTAAAGGAGTCTCTTGTATAGGAATCATGCCTGTCGGCTATTTTCTTTACATCAAACCAGATCTGCCTGCAAAAACAAGGTTCTGGCACATTCTCCCAAAGGACTGCAATAGAGGGACATTTCTTGGGGGGGGGGAATCCCCTTGTATCTTAAAAGCTGCTCCTATCCTGTCCTCCCCCCTATACCCAATTCCTTTCACCGCATGATCTCTGAGAGATGAAATTAAGGACAGACTATAGAGGGGCACCTGGATGGCTCAGTCAGTTAAGCACCTGACTCTTGATTTCAGCTCAGGTCATGATGGGGTCCTGGGATAAAGCCCTATGTCAGGCTCCCTGCTCAGTGGGGAGTCTGCTTTTCCCTCTCCCTCTCCCCCTCCCCCTCTCCCCTCATGCTCGCGCTCGAGCTCTCTCTCTCTCTCTAATAAATAAGTAAAATATTTTTTTAAAAAAGAACAGGCTATAGAATCAAAGTTATTTGCCCCAAAATGTAATGCAAACCCAGCATTAAAGAAAGTAAAAACGGTTTTCAGCTGAAAAGGCAATTATCTAACCAAACTGGTTGAAGGGGAGAATTTGCAAATTCCAGGTTCTGGCTTCCGGGCTTCGGAAGGTAAGCCACCAGCTGCTTAGGGCAAGGAATGCAAATGCTGAAAACGAGAAGTGACTGGGCAGAAAGAAAATAAAAACTCATTTTGATTCCAATTTTGAAACAACTACAGTCCCTAAATCCTTTAGGATTTGAGCGGCAGGCTGAGCTGCCTTCTCTCTCTGCAAGAAAACAGGCCTCCTGCAGCCAGACAGGCTGGGAGGGACAACAGGACAAAGCCAACTCTGTTCAAAATGGAACAGACGGGAAGATGGGAGAGACGGGAAGGGAGACAGCGCTGCATTACATCTTGCTTCCAGCTCTCCTCATTTCTATAGTGTTCATTCCTGGAGTTTCCAAACTCATCTCAGGGTTCCTTCCGACACAAGATGCAAGCAGAAGGTCCGCACCTGGTTGGGCCACTCTTTGCCAAAGGGCACTCCTTCTTAGCTTTCCAGAGACATGACTACACTTTGACAGAAACCCAACATTCCTGTGCCCTCGACCAAAAAAGCCTTTTACACTTTATTCTCTAATTTTCCCCATTTCTTCACAATCTAGCCACAGACAAACCCTCCAAAATCATGACCTACCGGTTCCATTCCCCACCTTGCCACACACACACACACACACACCCGTTGGCCTGAAATGCCCCATCCTCTTTCGTCCATCTAGGAAAATCAGACTCATCCCAAGCCCAGCTGGAAAACACCCACCTCTGTGAAGCCTTCCTGACCTCCTCGTTGAGTTAGATGCCTTGTCCTCCACGAGCCCATTCTCAAAGTGTGGTCCCTGAGCCAGCAGCATCAATACCAGAATTCCTGTGCTCCACCCCAGAAGCTGTGAGCTAGTGGTCCGCCCTCCAATGAGCTGTCCCGGGGGTTCCGATGCCCGCGCACGCTGGCACCCACCTGCTACCATCCTAATCCACACGCTATTCCCCTTCCACCGCCTTGGCTCGGGAGCCTCGTCTCTGTAAGCCCCGCAGAGCACAGCACCAGCCAGGCACCCAAGAAACACATGCTCGTTGAATTAACCTACTGCACTTCTTCTAGAACCCGAAAGGGCAGTGTGAAATCAGCAACTTCACAGGCTAGCAAATCTCCATGTCCACGTTCAGGCACACACTGGCAGCAACACCTGGGAATCCTCGAGAATAAAACCAGAGTCGGTGCGAACTTTCACAAAACAAGGGACTTAAGAAAAATGAACGCGAGGCTTCCAGGCACGGCCACTGTACAAGGTTCGCTGCCTTGGGCAGATCAAAGCACACTCGGGAAATGCTGGGAACAACACCGGCTTGCGTCTCAGAAGGGGTCTTCGATGGCTCCATGGGGACAGCAGAGCTGCCTCCTCCTCCTGGGCTCCCCAAGGGCGGGACCTACCTAAGTGCGACCAACCTACAGTATCTAATAAGACATCTTCTTGCCTCATCGGAGCTACTGATCCCAAGTCCCAACACCTGCTAGGGGCAAAACCCAGCACGCTGTGGGTGCCCACACAGGATCTGAAAGAAAAAAAGGGGGGGGAGGAGGAGTAAAAGAGAAGGAGAAGATGGACAAAAGGAAGTTAGAGGAAAAATGAGTGAAGGGCAGGGCAGCAGAGCAGAACATCCAGAACTGTAAGTCAGTGGTACTAGGCCCATCTCGGCCTGGCCCTGTGCCAATACTCCCAGGGAGAGGGCAAAGCCACAAGTCTCCGTTCCATCACTTGATCTCAGGTATCAACGTCAAGAGCTTCAGACAGGGGTCCCTGGGTGGCTCAGTCGGCTGAGCATCCGCCTCTTGGTTTCAGCTCAGGTCATGATCTCAGGGTCATGGGATCGAGCCCCACATGGGGCTCCAGGCTCAGTGGGGAGTCTGCTTGAAGGATTCTCTCCCTCTGCCCCTCCCCCCACTCTCTCTGTCTCTCTAACTAAACAAATAAATCTTTTTTTTAGTAAATAAATAAATCTTTAAGGAAAAAAAGCAATCCCATCACATAAAAACATTGATGAGGAACACTATGAGTTTTTTCCCTCATCCTGGGAGGAATGTCCCCCAAAGCTCTCCCCCAACCCTAATCCCCAGAACCTGTGACTACTACCTCCTCTGAGAAAAGCTACGATTGAGATAAGGATCTTAACCAAAATGCGATCACACGATCACACGTACCCTAACGAAACAGAGGCGGAGGGAGATTTCAGACGTTAGAGGAGAAGGACACGCAGACAAAGGAATGGGAGCACAGAGGCCGGGCCTGAGTGACGCCACCACCACCAGCCATGGAACGTCATCAGCGGCCCCCGGAGCTGCAAGAGGCAAGGGGCAGTTTCTCCTGAGAGCCGCAGAGCGAGGCCCTGCCCACCGTGTTGATTTCAGGCCAGTGATACTGATGGACTTCCGGCCGGCAGAACTGGGAGGGAATAAATGAGTGTTGTTTTAAGCCACCAAGTGTGTGACTTGGGAAATTCACGGACTCAAGAATCACTTCACTTCTTCTTCTCACGCTAGCCCGTATTATCCCCCATCCTATGGACACGGGAACTTGGGCTCCGCAGGATGGGACAGCGGGCTCCCAATCACGCGGGCAGAGCAAGCCAGGTGCCATGTCCAACCATCACGTCTTCCCACCGTGCCTTGCTGGCTCCCGCACATCGACATGCGGGTTCCCGTGGCCTTTAGAAGTAACCTGGGAAACAGTCACCCCGGTAACATTGTTTCTATGAAAAACATTCTCCAGATTCCAAATAAAAGACAAGAGGAAGTTAAGCGCACTGCCATGGGGGAGAAGAGGGTGCTCATCCCAGAGACCAGTCTTCCACTCAGAAACGGAAGTAATGCAATTAACCCATTCACTGAAGGGTTGGAGTCGCGCGGTCATACACGTCACAGACAAGCAGACAAGTGCCCCCATCTTCTGGGCATCAGCATTCCAAGAAAAGTTGTAACTTGCCCTCAAGCTCCTGACACTCCGTACTAAACCCCACAGCCCTGTCCACCCGAAATGTCACAACGTACATGGCCCTGTGGTAGCACCAACAGAGGGCTCCTAAAACCAATGATCACAGGTTTCCTAAGGAAAAGAATTTGGGGTGGTGGGAATTATCACTAAATTTATCAATCAGGTGAGTTAGAAATACACCTTCACCTTCTACTGCAACACTAAACCTGTTGATGATGTTGGTCAGTGGAAAATACGGAATATACCTAACATAGTTTTGTGTAAATGACAATTACACGCATGAACAAAAACAGATGCCAAGGTAAACACCGGGAGGTATACTAATTTGTTCAGTACTAAAAATAAGCACATGGAAAGATGCTCAACGTCACTGATTCTTCAGGAAAGGCAAACCAAAACCACAATGAGATACCACCTCACACCCATGAGGACGGCCATTAACAAAACACAGAAAACAAGGAACCGTGAGGATGTGGATAAATCAGAGCTCCGCACACCACTGGTGGGAACACAAAATGGCACAGCCATGG
Source organism: Mellivora capensis (assembly GCA_004024625.1). Taxonomy (NCBI): domain Eukaryota; kingdom Metazoa; phylum Chordata; class Mammalia; order Carnivora; family Mustelidae; genus Mellivora; species Mellivora capensis. The sequence goes on along the minus strand of PISX010010413.1, from coordinate 13,685 downwards.
TGGAAAATAGTATGGAGGTTCCTCAAAAAATGAAACACTGAGTCATCACCGGGTCCAGCAGCTCCGTGTACAGGTGTATACACAAAAGAGATGACAGCAAGGACTCGAGACACTAGTATACCCAAGTTCACAGCAACATAACCAAGATATGGAAACAACCCAAGCGCCCATCATCAGAAGACTGGATAAACAAAACAGGGTCTACCCACACAATAGAACATTATCAACCTCAATAAGGAAAGAAATTCTGACACCTGCTACAACATGGAGGAACCTTGATGACATGATACTTAGTGAAATACGCCAGCCACGGAGGGACAAACTGCACGATTCCACACACAGGAGATCTCTACAGCGGTCAACTCACAGAGACAGAAAGTAGGATGGGGGCAGCCAGGGACTCTGGGAGGGGGGCATGGAGAGTTAGTGTTTGATGGGTATGGAAATTTCATCTGTGAAATCTCACAGCAATATGACAATACTTCATGCCACTGAACTGAACACTTAAAAATGGTTAAAATGGGGCGCCTGGGTGGCTCAGTGGGTTAAAGCCTCTGCCTTTGGCTCAGGTCATGATCCCAGGGTCCTGGGATCAAGTCCCGCATCAGGCTCTCTGCTCCATGGGGAGCCTGCTTATCCCTCTCTCTCTGCCTGCCTCTCTGCCTACTTGTGGTCTCTGTCTGTCAAATAAATAAATAAAATCTTTTTAAAAAAATGGTTAAAATGGGTAATTTTATGTTATATATATTTTACCACAACAGAAGACCAGAAATGCTACAATAGCTATTTCAGATTGATGTTTTTTTGTTCTTTTTTTTTAAGATTTTTTATTTATTTGACAGAGAGAGATCACAAGTAGGCAGAGAGAGAGAGAGAGAGGAGAAAGCAGGCTCCCTGCCAAGCAGAGAGCCTCATGCAGGACTTGCTCCCAGGACCCTGGGACCATGACCTGAGCCGAAGGCAGAGGCTTAACCCACTGAGCCACCCAGGCGCCCCCAGATAAGTTTATGGGTGAGGTTCTATTTTTTCTTTGAGTTCTAAATTTTCATTCATGAAATTTCTCCTTAAACAAAGGAGGGGGGCATATGTGGTATTAAATATCAAAAGGGAAAACAATGTGACTGTCCTAGGGCAGGCCAACTCATTTCAGACCCACAGCTTCAGGGATTAACGGAATTCCCGTGATAATGACCGTTCCCACTTCTGCAATATGAATTATCACAAAGTAAAAATCCAATTCCCTCTCCATGTTTACAAAAGCCATTCCTTTCAGGCAGCTGAAGCAACAAAGCCAGCCAAAAGCACTTCCCAGCCGTCCGATTAGAGATTTATACCACATATAAACATAAAGAAACATTATGTAACCTGAGCCGTGGACCAGGAGAAAGAAGGCTGGTCTGGGGATCCGAAGTTGAAATCGAGATCGGTTTCGCCCAACGACTCCCCTTGTGGGACCCATTAAAAACTCCCCAGGCGTCCGCTCCCTTTTCCATAGGCGAAGCAGCACCTGCTTTATATGGTGACAGTGAATCCTGGAAAGGACCCGTGGCTTACAAATGTCAGGGCTTTACCCACAGCTCAAGTGAAAGAACACAGCCGGCCGCAGGGCAAGTGCTTAATAAATGATCCAGGCTTGCCTCCTAGCATTCCACAAGACTACCAACTCACACATCAAGAGCCCCAGGCTTGCTTCCTGAACTTAAGGACGGATAGACTGCTTGGTTTCCTCTCAGTGACCACAACTGCACCACCTTCTCTAAAACGTACTCTCATCCTAAAATTCTTGATGAGGCTGGCTTTTTTTTTTTTTTTTTGACAGAGATCACAAGTAGGCAGAGGCAGGCAGAGAGAGAGGGGGAAGTAGGCTTCCCGCTGAGCAGAGAGCCCGACAGGACATGGGGCTCGATCCCAGGACCCCGAGATCATGACCTGAGCCCAAGGCAGAGGCTTTAACCCACCGAGCCACCCAGGCGCCCCATGATGAGGCTGGCTTTCTACTGTATGGTCTGGAAATGACAAAAAGTTGGTTAAAAAAAAAAATCAAACTGGAAGTCTTCATTTCAATCAGAAGTTTGTTTGTTTTTTAAGATTTTATTTATTTATTTGACAGACAGAGATCACAAGTAGGCAGAGAGGCAGGCAGGGAGAGAGGGGGAAGCAGGCTCCCTGCTGAGCAGAGGGCCCAATGCGGGGCTCGATCCCAGGACCCTGGGATCATGACCTAAGCTGAAGGCAGAAGATCAACCCACTGAACCACCCAGGCGCCCCTCAATCAGAAGTTTTAATAGAGCTTTTCTTAAAGATCATATTCTCAACTCCCAGAGAACGTAAATCTCCAGCATTCACTGGGTGCATGAACTTGTACAAATAACTTCACCTCTGGGAGCTCTGGTCTTCACGTCACAGTCAATGACAAAAAAAAGCACAACTGAGCCTCTTGAAGGAGTAAAGGTTTGCAAAGACTCTTAACTGTTCAGAAATTATTTGTCATGACCCTCCCACAAAATTATGAAATCTTCTCAGTTATGTTCCAAGGGAGGCTTTGTTTTCGGGACCTCGGGTTCCCATTTTTCTCAACTCGAGCAGTCCTTCTCCGGTAGTTTTATCCAAATGGGATCACTGGCACAAACGTATTAGAAACCAAAAACAGGTGGTAAGTGGTGGGAAGAAAATAAACAAAAAGAATTGAAAACGGGGAGGAAGGGTCTTTTGATCTGACCCATTCATTTACTTAATTATTTTTAGATTTCGTATTCTTGGGTAATGTCCACACCTACCCAACACGGGGCTTGAACTTACAACCCAGAGATCGGGAGTCACATGCTCACCTACTGAGCCAGCCAGGTGCCCCTGGAACTGACCAATTTAAATAACAAATTAAACTTCCGTTTCTCCGCTGTGGTACCTAATATTACCCAGTATCTCAACGTGACAAGTGGTTCAGCGACAACCATAAAGATTGTAACTCACTATCTGTGGAAGGAACCTCAGTGAATTCTCCAGCATCCCCAGTGAGCCGCCATCATTCAGGGCTAGAGACAGCTTCGTCATGGCACCCAAGCACAGGGACTCCTCTGCAAAAGAAGACTTTTCTTCTCCACTTTTCACACCCTACAAAAGGACCTGCACAGAGAAGGACATCAAACCAACCGCCTTGTTGCATTTTATGTTCTTTTTACGAACGTTAGGAAAGAACAGAGCCACACCAAGACATGAAAAGGGCCCCCGGAAACTTTATGAGGTGCGGGATTTGCCAAATAGGGCTTAATGAACTTCAGAACAGTTCATTACTTAAATGCTTTTACAGGAAAAAAAAAATCGTGCCATTAAAAGGGGTATGCAGAACACAATGCATTGATAGAAGCAGAAGAACTTCTCAAAGGAAGAAGAAAGAGGAAGCCCCCAGTTAGGACTTGTTTAAGGAAGAAGTCTAGACTTTGAAATTAAGGACAAAAAGAACATGATTTCAGAGCAGCAGCTGCAGGACTGCAGGTCCAAGACTCTGGAACATCCCAGACACCATCCGATGAGCTCCTAGGCCTCAGTCAGCTCTTTAGGAACCGTGGGGCTGTGGGCAAATCTCTGAGGCCCAGTCTGGTCCTCAGTCAGGAAGAGACGATAACACATACCCAACTCACCCTCCGGGCATCATAATTCCCATCACTCGGATGGGAGAAAAAAAAAGCCAAAACAGGATCAAATTCCACGGCTAGGGTAGGGCAGACCCCAAAGTCAAAAGTCCATTCCAATTCCAAGGCCAGTGCTCTCCCTTGCTAGGTGCAGGAAGCACCAAGGTTTCCCTTTCTGTGTTGCCGATGGTTTTGATCCCGATCCCAAGAGCTTTGAAAGGGGAAAACAGAAGATCTAATTAGAAATCGGAAGGAATAATGGGTTTACGCTCTGCCAAGGTTAATAAGCAGAAGAACTAAAGTGCACTGAGCCCGTACTGTATCCAAGTGTTTTATGTTCATTTTATTACGCAACGTCCCTTTAGGTCGTTCATTCACCAAAAAAGTTACATGGCACTTGGTGTCTGCCTTGCCCCTATTCTAGACTTTGATCATCCAGGAGCCATTTACCGCTCCCAACAACCCCAAGGAGACAGATACTATTTGTACCCAATTTTGCAGATGCACCAAATGAGGGAGGGTCCAGGGACTTGCTCCAAGTCACAGAGCAGCAGCTATGGGGCCAGAATTCAAACCCAGGCAGTCTGATGCCAGTCTGGGCTATGAAGCCCTCCATGAGGGGCTCTTACTGTCCTCCACGTTGCAGAGGAAGAAAGACCCTGACGGGGGCAGATGCTAAGGACCTCAGCCTCATGAACGTTCTTGCTTCCAACCTGGTCTGCCCGGCCTCAGCACCTGGGCCTTCGGACTATGCTGTCCTGTGGGGCCTGGCTGGCAGGGGTGTGCTCCCACATGGCGCCCCTGGCTGGCTCTGGGCAAATGAGGAACCAAACAGGGTCAGGGACCCACAGCAGCAGACTGGGGAGAGAAGAATGAAAAGCAAGGAGGGGCAGTAAAGAGCAGGGAACACCAGCGAAAGAACCCAAGAGCCCAATCACCGGTCTCCACGGACTCCTGATGAACCCAGACTACGTGATGGAAACTTCTAGTCCAGCTTATATGGAACTATGTGTCCATGGCCAGGGGCTCTAGTAGCTGAGTTCATTTGGAAAATTAATGACCTTCTCAATCCCTTACATCAATGTGGATAGAAAAAGAATCGCTCGGGGGATCACTCAGAGAGGAAGTCCTGTGGGGAAGGCCCCAGGTCTCCCCTTCACTCTAAAATAATGGCCGGGGGTGGGGGGCAGGCCTGGGTGGCTCAGGCAGTAGAGCCTGATCTCAGGGTTGTGAGTTCAAGCCCTACATCGGGTGTAGGGATTACTTAAATAAATAAAAATAAATAAATAAATAAATAACAAAAAGGAAACCATACATGAGTGCTTCCCAATCTTACCTAGACCTCCAATGCTGCCTTCGGTAAGTCTGGGGGTCACATAGATCCTCACCTACTTTCCCCTCATGGATTATCTGTGGGATTCTCAAAAGCTTGTAGTCTCTGTTTCCTGGTCTTCTGTCAAATCTCCAAGAACTCCCAAAGACGCCTGGGCCCCCCACTTAGGAGCAGACACCCGAGAAGTGGGTTCCAGCACAGACAATCAATTTAACACACTCTTCCCCAAACGCAGTCACCCCGGCAACAGCTGGAGCTGGAAAGTCTGCATACCAAGGAAGACCCCCCCAAAAAAACTCACCCCACTTCCTGCGTCTGCTAACCCGGCAGCCAGCGCTTCCTTGCAGGGCATCTAGAACTGCAACCATCATCATATCCACAGGAACTTATTTCTGCAGACACACAGGCATGTTCCAGGAAGGCAGGGGGAGTAGGGGAGACCCAGGTTCTTAGACCCTTTGGGAAGGCCCGACATGGAAGGACGCTTATCCATCTTCCACCTTGCAGGACGCCTGGGCCATGGTTTCCATGTCTCATGGGAAGCACTAAAAATAAGTCCTAAAGACTTCAGGCAGAGGCAACTGTTTTCAATTTTTTTTTTAAGATTTTATTTATCTATCAGAGAGAGAGAGAAGACGAGCACAAGCAAGGGGAGCTGCAGGCTGAGAAGCAGACTCCCCGCTGAGCAGGGAGCCCGATGTGGGACTCGATCCTAGGACCCTAGGATCTCAAAGGAAGGCAGACTCAACCCCCTTGCTCCTAAACCACTTGTGGTCCACAGTCTCCCCGTGGTCAAGTCCCTGACCAAGCCCACCATCACCCTTCAGATACAAACCCCCCTAAGGGAGTGTCTCCTTTGCTCCACACAACCAGAAACGGAGTGGGAGCCCCGCGTCTGGTCACTCTGCGAGGCCGGCAGGCTGGTGCTGATACGCACGTTAATGTATCTGAGATGGGAAGCCCCCAGCGGTGAGGCCTCTAAGCTTCCCAGCAGACAAGGAGATGGAAGAAACCACAGTATTTAAACACCAAGTCATTCATTCACAGAGAACAGATAACCAGAGCCACCCAGGGACAGAAGAAAGGCCGTGAGGATTAATAAAGACATTTCTTCCAGGGCAGGCGGGGGCACCTGTACACTAAGAACATGACCTTCATTTAAAATATTTCTCGGGTCGGGGGGACACACCTGGGTGGCTCAGTGGGTTAAGTCTCTGCCTTCGGCTCAGGTCATGATCTCGGGGTCCTGGGATCCAGTCCCGCATCGGGCTCTCTGCTCATCAGGGAGCCTGCTTCCTCCTCTCTCTCTCTGCCTGCCTCTCTGCCTACTTGTAATCTCTCTGTCAAATATATAAAGATCTTTAAAAAATAAAAAAATAAATATTTCTCAGGCACCTGGGTGGCTGTCAGTTAAGCATCTGTCTGCCTTCTGCTCCGGTCATGGGATTGACCACATCACAGGGCTCCCTGCTTGGTGGGGAGTCTGCTTCTCCCTCTGCACCCCCCCCCCCTTGTACATATTCTCTCTCTCTCTCTCTCTCTCAAAAATAAATAAATAAATAAATAATTTTAAAACCAGTTTAAAATATTTCTCAAGATCGGAGTGCCTGGGTGGCTCAGTTATATATCCGACCCTTGGTTTTGACTCACATCATGAGCTCATGGGTCAGGGGATCAAGCCCCAAGCCCCAAGTCATCGGGCTCCACACTCAGCACAGCGTCTGCTTCAAACTTCTTTCCCTCTGCTCCACCCCCAACCGCACATACTCTCGCATGCTCTCTCTAAAATAGTTTCCAAAAATAGTAATAATAATAAATAAAATATTTCTCAAGATAAAAACAAACAAAAAATAGTTCCCAAAGTAAAAATTCATACATTCAGAGGGGCGCCTGGATGGCTCAGTGGGTTGAAGCCTCTGCCTTCAGCCCGGGTCATGATCCCAGGGTCCTGGGATCGAGCCCCATATCGGGCTCTCTACTCTGCGGGGAGCCTGCTTTCTCCTCTCTCTCTGCCTGCCTCTCTGCCTACTTGTGATCTGTCTGTCAAATAAATAAAATCTTTAAAAAAAAAAATTCATACATTCATCTTATCCTTTTAGGAGACAGAAAGGATATAAATTATAGAAGTGAAATTTTAGGGAGTCCTGTCACGGTGGAAAATACAGAGAGGTCATGAAGTCTGTCCTCAAAGGGTCATTGGTCCCACTGGGTTGGAGAGACAACAAGAAGGCGGATAAAACAATTAGGAGGCAATTACCAGGATAATTACGGTCTGATTTGAGTTCCAAGGGTAAGGTTTCAGGAACCCCAAAAGAATGGTCCAGTCATCAGCTCTTTCATACCTGGAGCCAGCCAGGCAGAGGAGGAAGCTGTAGAGCAAACATTGTCTCCTTTATCTCTAAGTGTATCTTCCCTATCTGCAAATGGATTTCCTTTTAGGCAGTTTGAGACTTTGTGGGGTCAGGGCCACCCGCCCAGTCTGGGCCAGAAGAGAACAAAGGAAACAAATCAGGTCACCCATTACCCCACCCTCTTCCCCAAAAGAGTCCCTCCTCAAACGCAGAGGGTGACAGTCGCCACAACCCAGCTGCATGCAGACATGCATATACGGAAAAGATTTTGAACATGGCCTGCCTGCACTTTCCTCCAGTATGGCTAATGTCTACCCAGCCAAGTTCTCCCTCTAGAACATCTCTTTAACCCGATGGTGGCCATTCGACAGATACGGAAATGGAGGCTGAAAAATCAAGCGAGGTGGCCAAGGTTGCCCACAGACCCAAACAGAAATCGAACACCAAAAAACCCTGCTCCTTGGGCTCGAGGCAATCGTGTCTCCCATCACTACCAGACTGCTTCTCATACCGGCCAGGGGACGCCGGCTCCGAGCACTGAAGCCATCTGTGGGATTATGAAGGTCCCAGGAAGAACCAAGGCCACAAAGGCTGATGGAACTCCGTAAAACTGTAAGCCGAGGGGGGTGCCCCAGAGACCAACTGCGTGTGTCCTCCTGGTGGGCCGACCCCCAGAAGCAAGGCACCTTCCGATCTGCACCAAGCAGGCACCGGTCCCACCAGCTGGCCAGCCGCACGCACTTCCAGCACTCAGGACCAACCTCCAAGACCTTAGACCCCGGTCACCAGAGGGGTGCGCAGCCCATGGAAATGTAAGCAGAGGGGCAAACGATTTGCAGAAGGCTCTTTCTTTCTTATCTGCTCACCCTGCAAGGCCAAGCCTCATACACAAAGACCACAGTAGGACTGGCTTGATTCCTGAGTAATAAACTTAGGGGTTAAAAAAAAATAAACGAGGACTACTAACTATCAGGAACAAGAAACAGGACTTAACAGTGCTGGCTCCAAGTCAGCCACAGCGCCACTGACTTACGCCCCACAGAGCACACTACCATGCCTAATTGCTCTCCAGATGGTGGCTTGTACTTTTCCAGGCAGAATCTCCTCTCCCCGAGCCTTGCCTCACCTTTCTACAGCTCTTTGTGTTTTCCCAACGTCCTCTCTGTATGCAGAGGGCTTTGCAACACCTCCAAATTTACAGCCACCTACAGATTTAATTAGCACACTGCTTACTTCCCCCTTCACTCTTCGGAATATCTTAAGTAAAAGCAGGCCTCCATTGAGCCCAAGGGGTACTCCACCCTGGGCCTCCGTCCAATCAGCTCCCCGGCGGAACAGCGTTTGCCCCGCTCCAGCGCTGGATCTGGCCCTTGTCCAAGGCAAGCCTGTGCTGAGCCAGCCGCCAGGGACCGCGTGAGGCCCTTCCACCCCTGGGGCCCCCTGCACGAGGAGGGTACACCGTAGGAAGGGCAGAGGTGGGCAAAGAAAGGACTAAAGTCACACTCAGGAAGGAAGGAAGGAAGGGAAGGAGGGAGGGAGGGAAGGGTGGGGATGGAAAAGGAAGGGAAAGAAGGCAGGCAGTATGGAGACAAAACGCACCAAAGAAATAGAGAAAGTGGGACCAGAAGGGGAAGGAGGGCAGGAAAGAGGGAAAGAACATGTTGTTTTTTTTTAATTAACCACTGACTCTATCTACAAACAAACACAAACTGAAGGTGCATTTTATGTGCAACAATACAGGAGTTTGGCTTGTTGTTTTTTTTTAAGTAATCTCTGCGCCTCACACGGGGTTCAAACACACAACCCCAAGATCAAGAGTCCGTGTCTGCTGACTGAGCCAGCCGGGCGCCCCAACAATACAGGAGTTTAGAAAAATAAAACAAGATCTCTCCTGGCAAGAATTTGGCATCCCCGGGGAGAAACAGATCAGAAACCAACAGCAAGGGAAACGAATGGGAAACCGACATGCCAACAGCATATCATTCGTTCTCCTTCCAGCCCTTTGCCCACGTGATCCTGAGTCACTCTAGCTAAGGAGCAGGCCTAGAGCACAGAAACCTCCCCTGCACCCACCCGGACCAACTAAACCAGGCAGGTCTGCGAGGCCGAGGCCCGGCCCCCAGCAAACCCAGCACTGACGCATGATTACGGATACCACAAACCCGTGAGAACTCACCTTGGTAGGCTGCGCCCCTCGCCCCTCGCTATGCCACAGCTTGTGCGCTCTGTGATTAATTTTTCCTAAACTGTTCTGGGGTTCTAGGACTACTCTTCTCTTTATTCTTAAGCTTCTAAAGGGGAATCAAACAATTAAATATGTGGCACTATTATTATTCATAAAAGGCGCTGATACCATGTCTACCAGATCATCCAAATTCGCCTGACTTAATTTTGCTGCAGCGAAAATTCCTCCGTCGTTCCCAGGAGCCAGATAGGAAAACTCATTGTTTTGGAAGTCACTCCCCCTTCCGTGTGTCATTTTCTCCTCGCCCTGGCTTCAACATGCTTTGTAAGGCCTGTCAGAACTAAGAGACTGCTCGAATAAGGGATAACTCCCCCACTCTGGCAGGTTATCCCAGGAAAATAAGTGGGCCGCCATTCTCTAGGGCAGGCTAGCCAATAAAAACATCACTTCAAATTTTCTGGTTGCTGCGCTAAAAAAAGACTTCTTACTTTTTAGGACGGGGCGCCTGGGTGGCTCAGTCAGTTAAGCATCCGACTCTTGATTTCGGCTCCGGTCATGATCTCAGGGTCGTGAGATGGAGCCGCCTGTGTTGTCTGCTTCAGATTCTCTCTCTCTCTCCTTCTCCGTATGCCCCTCCCCTGCTCACACCTGCACTCTCTGAATAAATAAAGTTTTTTATTTTAAAGTAAAAAGGTTGCATTAAATTTAACAACCTATTGTATTCAACTCAATATATCATAAATATTATTTCAACATAGAGTCAATATAAAAGTTATTGAGGGGCACCTGGCGGGCTCTGGCAGTGGGACACGTGATTCTTGATCTCCGGGTCCTGAGTTCGAGCCCCACGTTGGGTGTAGAGATTACTTAAATAAGTAAATAAACTTTAAAAATAAATAATTTCTACTTAAAAAAATGTTTTGGGGCGCCTGGGTGACTCAGTGGGTTAAGCCTCCGCCTCCGGCTCAGGTCATGATCTCAGGGTCCTGGGATCAAGCCCCGCATTGGGCTCTCTGCTCAGCGGGGAGCCTGCTTCCTCCTCTCTGCCTGCTGCTCTGCCTACTTGTGATGTCCCTCTCTGTCAAATAAATAAATAAAATCTTTAAAAAAAAAATCTGGTCTATAGTTCACGTTTACAGCACATCCTAATTCAGAGATCCCAAGGGCCTAGTAGCCACATGTGGCCAGTGGTCACCACATCAGGCAGTACCACTAGGGCCCCTCTGACTGTAATGTGTGACCAGGAGGAAATGAAGTTTGACAAGAATTTTCCAAGCGTGAGGGATTCCTGATCTTGTATACACCCAGTTCCAGGATGCACTGAGCTTTCCTCTCACAGTCCTTTCAAGGGACAAAGATGCCCTTTGGTCTATGAGAAACAGCTGCCTGGAATCAGGAGAACCCCTTCATGGTCCTGAGTTTCAGATCCAAAAACCTAACACCCTCAATATAATGGAAAACATAAAATATTTACTGAGTACCTCCTAAGGAAGAAAAGCCACGCTAGGGGCTGAAACAAAAACGTGTCCAGACTCACTATTAAGGTCTAAGCCCCCAACACGCCAGCCAGGGGATGTTTTCTTTTGCGGAGCCCCATGCCTTATTAAAAAGTCATTAAATCTCAGTGCCTGCTTTGGGAAGGCAAACATCTTAACTACAGGAAACGGAGTCCTTGAGTTCATGGCCCGTCCTGTTCTAAGTTCCAGGATAAACCAAAGAATCCCAAATCAGCTCATAAGAATCTTCATTTCTGCCTGGCCGTCCCTGGGGTCTTCACTACCCCAAACACCCTAAATGAACAATCACCGTTAGACTATCTGTGGTGCTTGATGTTTTCTTCTCAGCATCTCTGTTGCTCTAAGTTGATCCGGGAAGTTCTCGCTAACCCAATTTTTTCTCCTTCTACCTTGAAACGAAAGCTATTTCAATACTCTGATTAAAATTCATGAAAGAGGGGCACCTGGGTGGCTCAGTGGGTTAAAGCCTCTGCCTTTGGCTCAGGTCATGATCTCAGGGTCCTGGGATAGAGCCCCGCATCGGGCTCTCTGCTCAGCAGGGAGCCTGCTTCCCTCTCTCTCTGCCTGCCTCTCTGCCTACTTGTGATCACTGTCAAATAAATAAATAAAATCTTTTTTTTAATTAAAGATTTTGTTTATTTATTTGTCAGAGAGAGAGGGAGAGACACAGGCAGAGTGGCAGGCAGAGGCAGAGGGAGAAGCAGGCTCCCTGCTGAGCAAGGAGCCTGATGTGGGACTCGATCCCAGGACGCTGGGATCATGACCTGAGCCGAAGGCAGCTGCTTAACCAACTGAGCCACCCAGGCGTCCCTAAATAAATAAAATCTTAAAAAAAAAATTCATGAAAGGTGTGGACACGAAGCTTTGTAGAGCTTAGTGGGGAAAGGACTCCATGTGAGGCACCACGGGGCAGGGAATAAGCCCGCTTGTCCACCCCAAAGTCCCACGGGAGCTCGTGGAGAGCAGCAGGTCCCTCTATCTGTGAAATCAGCCCAGGGCTGCTTCTCCACCCGAGTCTTGTGCTCCTTCTGCTGCTCTGATCGCTTGCGAGGCCCAGACGGTCCACACCTCCCCATGGGACGAGAACAGCCACCTGACCACATCGCTGACACAACGGTCTGAGGTCCAGCCCAGGCACATCCCCATACTCATGAGGGCACTCAGGTCATTATTTATTCGTTTCCTGAGCAAGCACCGCACTGAAGGCCTCGAGGGTACCAGCCCCGACACCAGGGAGGCGGAGGACAGGATCCAGACTGGACCTGCCCTCAAGAACTTCAGGGCCCCCCGGGAAGAGAAGCACCCCAACAGATAAAAGAAGACAATGCATGATGATGCTGGCGGAGAAGAGCCTGGAAAACTTCCTAGAGATAATGGTGCCCGCCTGGGGCCTTAAAAAGTAAGCAAGAATAAACCAGAAGAGGAGAAAACCCTACTCAGGAAAGAGATTTGGGGCCAACGCTTCCAAAACTTCTTACCCCGGTGCCAAGCCCACTGGAAACATCTACAGGAATTAACTCACTTACTCCTCACAACAGCCCTACCAGGGAGCTACCGGTAGTGTCCCCATTCGACAGATAAGAAAACTGAGGCACGGAGCACGGTTACGCAGTTAGTAAGTGGCCAAGCAGACGATGCAAAGCAAGCATTGGTGCTTCCACGACACCCCTGTACCGGCCCGTGGGGGAGCACGCTGTGTCTGTGGACGTGTGCGTGATGCTTGTAATCTGGACGCCCTGGAGGCCAGGAAGGGAGTGTAAAGGCAAGAACCTTTGAACAGAGTCACGAGGACGGTGCTGGACCACCGGAGCCCAGAAGAGCTCCCGACATGCCTCAAATTCGAAGTCACACCCTGCACTCTTCGTTGCAGACACAACGTGCGTGCACACGCACGCGCGCACACACACACACACATACACCCGCTGGCAGCTGCCCATCTGTGTCCACGTCGGGGTTGGGCGGGCAAGGCTGGGGAGAGCAAGAGCGGAGGCAGGAGGGGCGGAGGAGGGCCCAGACACCAGGCCAAGAAGCTTGGGCTTCACCCAACAGACACTGGGGCAACTGGGGCAACTGGGACAGGTTCTAAACCAGGACTGATGCCATCAGACATGCATCACGTGGATGGCCGACCTCTGGGGAGAGATGAAATGCAAAGTAAAACACGCTGGCGGGGGTGGGGGTGGGGGGTGCGGCCAGGACAGAGGGAAGGAGAGCGCATCGGTCAGCGGGAGCTGCCGTAACAGACGGATGTAGGACGACCGGAAAGGTAGGTCTCGCAACTCCGGAGGCAAGTCTAAAATGAGGACGCGGGCAGGGCTGTGCTCCATCTGGACGCTCTGGGGAAGACTCCTTCCTGTCTTGTCACCCAGGAAGGTTCTGGGGTCTCAGCACGTTCTGGGTCTGGATCTGAGTGCTGGTTACAACCAGGAGCACGCGGTTTGCGAGAATCTGTCACACCAGACACTTCCAACAAGGTACGCTTTTCTGTCTGCGTGGTGCACTTCCCTTTCAATAAATGAGCACTGACATACACCGATGCCTGCGAGTAAGTTCCCGTCTGCAAAACGCGGGTGAGATCGCCCCGTCTGCAAAGCTCTCCCGCCCCAAGGAAGTCGCCAATTCTAAGGGCGATGACGCAGAACGCTGTTGCCATGCAAATTCAATGTCAAG